>RJWM01001898.1:0-137500 GCA_004363535.1 Dasyprocta punctata | reverse complement strand
AAGAATTTTGATATAAAACAATTATTGTGAAATAGTCATATTACTTTTTTTTTAAAAAGGCAATCATTTTGGAAACATCTTTTAATGTAAGTATAGTTATCATATGCTTACTATAATAAAAACATTAATAAAACAATTGAGAAAATTACAATTGAACACTATTACTAATTCCATATATCAACAATAGCCAAATTGATGCTTGTTGCTATTTTGTTTCTTCACTACAGACATTTCTTCATGTCTCTAATTATGTCTACATCACCATTTTTAATAATCCATTATGTACATGTTTCTTCATTTATGCAACTAATTCCCCAAATACATAAGGTACTTTCACTTTCCTGTAATAAAAAACTCTATGAGAAATTACTTTATAGAAACATCTTGTGTGTTTTTCTTGTGATTTCTTTAGAATAAATTTCCAGATGCAGAATGGTTGTGTCAAAGAGTTTATGTGTTTTAAATTTCTGCAGGTGTTTGCCAGATTGCCTTCCAGAAAGGTTGTGCTAAAATTAATTCCCACCAACAGTTTATAAGAATGCCCACTTCCTACACCCTTGCCAACAATAGGTATTAGCATTCTTTTCAAACTTTGCCAATCTGATAAGTAAAATATAGCATCTTGTTTTACTTAGCTTTCCTTTAATTACTAGGGAGATTAGGTATTCTTTCTTACTAACTGTGTCTCTTATTTGTTATCATTTAATGTTATCTTTCACTGAATTATGATTTTCATTAAAAATTATAAATTCAGAAATTCAACATGTAAGCTTTTCCATACATCACATTTTACTCTAGTGTATAGCCTTTCAACTGTGATTTAATTTATTCGCTTTTGCTAGCTCTTTTGGCACTCAGAATTTTTGTGTCATCAAATGTATCTTTATATTTATAGTTTCTGCCTTCATTATGCCTAAAAAGACCTTACTTCTGGCCAGATGATTCTACCAACTTGAGGTGGGTATAAAGAACCAACATTCTGAGGTGCATTTGGATAGCAAAATGTAAAAGATAATGAATTATAAGAACTACTCTTTACTTTTATAAGCTTCATTCCTCTCCCCAGGATTTTTTCATTTGCCACAACTATGATGAACTGACATTAAACCCCTCAACGATTTTCACATATGTTGATTAGAATGCACATACTTGTATAAAGCTTAATGTTTCTACGTTGAACTTGGCTATATTCTCTAGTAATAATAATAAAGTAAACGGGTTGTAAACACATTGCTTTTCTCATTGTAATTCTACTAGAAATATATTTTAAAATTACTCATATTTAAATAATGCTTTATACTGACACGGTGACTTTACATAAATTATTTTTTTTAATTATCACAGTAATACACAAATTTACTGTTATTGTGTTCCTCTTAGAGGTGAGAATACTGAATCTGAGATGGTTAAGTAAGAGACACATAGTCAAATGATGGTATAGCCAGGACTCAAATAATGTGTTTTAAGTTAAAATCTACCCCTTCTCCCGGTTATCAAAATAGTAATTATAATGTTTCTGGCTACTGAATGGAGTCAATGGGAAAATCAGAAATCATTTGTTCTTGTGATTTCATCAACTTAGACTAGAAGCAGCAATCTGTGACTCATCAGGCTGACTTCGCTTTCTTTTTGAGTGAAGGCTGAAGTGGTTCCTCATCCTTCAATGGAAACACATAATTCAGTGAACTGTTAACCCACATGTAACTGTGTGCCTCGGTTTTCTCAGAGCCTTGAACTTTGACAGAACAGCCCTCCTTGCCATCATTGTCCAAGTTGAGCAGAAACTGTTGTTTTCACCAATTCCCTCTCATCAGGGACAGAACTGGCACTGGAATTCAGATGCCCATTGTCTTCCTGGGCCAGCTCCCTCTTAGCCCCTGTGGAGTCGAATCAGTTCAGTCTATGCCTGAGTGTGTAACCCAGTTTCCTCTGCAGTCTAAGAATTCCTTTCCCACTCTAGTCTGTCTTTCCCTGCTAAAGGATCATTTGAACACATGTTCCCTTTGCAGTGGTCTACTTCTTCTATAGCAAGGGTGTAGTATTTCCCCCAACCCAAAAAATAAGAAAGATGTCTCTTGAAATTGGAACATTTTCCCCCAAGTATGGATTATTTATTTGTATTCACAATCATCTGTCTGTACTTTAATGCAGTGTGATATGTATAAAGAGAAATACAGTATAGTATATCCTTCCCAGAGAAGGATCCTTGAAAAATGAGTGGGCATTTCCTCAGGCATACAAGGAAGAGACTGTTGCTGTAGGCAAATGACACATTTCTGGCGTTAAGAAATAGTACCATTGAAAAGGATGCATAATTCACCATGACAGGTGTCTCAGCTGCACACAGGAAGAGCAGGTGATAGGAGCAGGAGGAGGCTCAGGCTACTCATGGTGCCTGAGAAGGAGGAGCCTGCATGCAGCCAGTCGAGGTGCTGATCATCTCTCCCTGCAGGAGCAACTGAGTCATTCTAAAAGAGAGTGCAGAGAAGATAGTATTGTGCCAAAGTATCCTTCTGGGTTTGCTATCAGTGGGGAACTTCGTTCCTCTGGAATGCCTGTGATCTTTAGGACTTCTACTCCTCTCTAACAGTCTGTTCTTTGATTAGAAATTTGGTTTTCACTCTCACTCCATGATTGAGTGAGGTGACCAAGAGTTACAGACCTTTTCAATAAAGATCTCATCTTGACCATATTCAAATGACCATATTCAAATATATGCCAAATAAAATTCAATGTCCGTATCCAAGTTCTGCATAATCAGGCACCTGTCTACGTTGGTGACCTTATCTTTTATTATTCACTCCCCCCGGCTTCTGTCTCATAAGGACACTTCTCCCCTTGTTTCTCCTGCGTGGAAAGCCTCCTAGCCTTCGGGCTTGCAATCTCCACTCCCTGGACCATTCTTCTGCCATGTGGACATGGTCGGGTCATATCATTAGGTCTGGGCTCTAATGCCATCTCCATAAAGGCATCGTCTCTGACTACCCAGTCTAATATTAGGGACTCTCTGTCTTCATGATTTGCTTTATTTTTCTGCATTCTGCTTATCACTGCCTGACATTAAATTATACATTTACTTATTTATGTAGTTTTTCTTTCTCCTTCATTAGAATGTAAGCCCCACAAAGGGAGTGATTTTAACTGTCTTGTATGCTGCTCTGTCACCAGTACTTAAAACAATGCCTGACACCCAGAAAGTGCTCAATAAATATTTTCTGAGTGGAGGATAAATAAAAGAATGAACGAGCCAGGCGTGGTGGTGCACACCTTTAATGCCAGCACTTGGGAGGCTGAGGTAGGTGAGTTCGAGGCCGACTTGGGCTACAACGTGAGCAAGGCTGGTCTGAACTACATAGTGCAACCCTGCCTTGAAAAAAATAGGGTTGGGAGTTTGGCTCAGTGGCTGAAGTGCCTGCTTGGCAGTCACGAGTTTGTGAGTTCAATCCCCAGTACTGGAAAAAAAAAAGTCCAAAAGGACACACCTTTGCATCGGCCTCCTTCAGCCACAGAGACAGGAACAATCATTTTACTGACTTTGCAATCTTCCCAATCATCAGCACAAGGACTCAGAAAGACCAGGCTTTCCATAGACCTTTGCTTCCTACCAAGTAGCCTTGGGTGTACGCCTCATAGTCTACAGGCTAAGCACTGATTTTTGTACAATTGTTGGGGAAGGCCTAAGATCTGAATGGGAAGTTTGCCAGGCCTCACTGAATTCAAACCGAGGTCACAGAGAGAAAAGCAATGGATTTAGATATCCAGACCTCTCCACTTGGAAGTCAAGCTCTTTTCTTGGTCAGACTTTTCATCGAGTCAGAGCTTTCTGAGCTATGTAGAATTCTTTACTTAAGCCTGCCTGCTCCTCAGTGGAGTCGCAAAGCTCCCAGGAGCCTGTTTGTCGTTCATTTACAGGAAAAAACCCAGAGCACTCTTTCCGTTCATTACACACTTGCTGCCCTCTCTGGACTTGGGTTTCCCTGCAAGCACTTTGCACAGCCCCCACCAGATCCCTAAGGTTAGAAGTCCTGTTTATTGCTCACTCCAATCACTGTTTACAATAGACCAGGCTGCTTGTGCTCCATTAGGGGTGGGTGAGACTGACTGAAGAGCATGGAGTTGGGTAACAAGAGAAATGTACTCTCTCTCTTCCCCTGAGATGTAATTTCAGTTGTTCCCACAGTATGTTTTCATTGTACAGTAGATACAAGAGCTCTAGCTAGTGTGAGAACCGAGTCTGGATAAGAAAACTACAGTAATGGCACAGTTCCTGCAGGGCTCGCATTGCTATTTTCTCAGCATTAAAAAAAAAAAAAGAAAACCCAACAACATCTAAACAGCTGACCTTATGCTGTGTTCCTAGGTTTGCACAATTCCCAAGGGTCATATTAGCATGTCAGTTTCAAGAGTGGAGATCCAGTCAACTCTGGAAAAAGCAAAATGTGGGTGCACTTAAGACAACTTCTTTCCAAGTTCTCCCTGAGCCATTAAACAGTTCCTGAAGTCTCCCCAGACTTGCTTAGGCATGTCTGGGTCACGGTGACAGAAGCAGCTAAATTCTCAGTAGCACATGGACGCCGATTTTTACTGCAGTTAGTCCTTTTGTGTTTGGATATCCCAGAATATGTTTGGAAATACCTCTGGGCTCTTTGTTGTCTTGCATCAACGTCTTCTCCCTCTGGAAAAGTGTTAGTGAGAACTGCTCAGTTGCTTGTTGGTGGAGAGCAACCATTCCTCATTAGTTAGGGTAGGGATCCCTGGTGACATTTTTCTTTTTTTTTTCTCAACCGCGCAATATCCCCACATTTCTCATCTCATGTTGTAATCACTCTAGTTACATTTAGCATGTAGACTTTTCTTAAGTTATTGCTTATAAAGACAGTATTTAGAAATTGTTTATAAAGTTATTTTTAGTGGAAGCCATGCAATGAGCTCTAAATTGTCATCTTTCCAAAATTCCAGGAGATTCAAAGGATATCTTGCTAAAATTCTAGGGACCAGATCTAGGCCAACTCTTGTCTGGGATGTCAGTATTACCATTGGCACTACTGCCAAGACTGTGTGGTGGCCACCAGAAAGGCCACTGAGCAAGCCTCTTTCACTCTCTAAGACACTCATTGGCTGATGAGCTGGATTAAGAGCAGCAGGAGGCAAGAACTCTGTTTTGATCAATGTTAAAGATCCAGTGCCTTAGTACACTGCTTATCATATATAGATGCTCAATAAATATGTTCTGTTTAAATGAATAGATCTCTTGTCTATGAATTACTCATTTTTAGTACTTGTGGATTTGAAACTACCAAGTACGTGGTTGTTGCTCTTGTTATATTGTTTTTTTTCTTTTGGTTATAAAGATGTGATCTAATAGTGTATTCAGGAATATACACCATAATGATTAAGTACAAGCTTTTCTTTTTTTTTTTTTTTGTGGCACCAGGGATTGAACTCACAACCTCATGCCTGCCAGACAGGCACTTAATCCACTGGGCCAAACTCCCAACCCTAGTTTTTTGAGGCAGGGTTGCATTATGTAGCTCAGGCCAACCTTGTGCTCGCATTGTAGCCCAAGCTGGCCTCAAACTCACAACTCTCCTCCTACCTCAGCCTCCCGAGTGCTGCAATTAAAGGCGTGCGCCACCACGTCCAGCTAGTACAAGCCTTACTAATGTATAGTTTTCCTTCATTGGCTTGTGGTGAGTAGTGACTGAATAGGGACGTGATATAATCTTGAGTTGATCACTATTTGGTACGCATGTTACTATTTATTAAAATGTTTACTTTCTTTCTTTCTTTTTTTTTTTTTTTTGGTTGTTGTTTTGGTACTGGGGATTGAACTCACAACCTTGCGCTTGCCAGGCAGGCGCTTATACTGCTGAGCTAAATCCCTGGCCCTATTTTCCCTCTTATAAAGTAAGATTCTAGACCTCATTGTCTGCATTCATACCCTGGCTCATTCTTTCTAGCTGGATGGCCTGAAAACAAGTTACTTAACATTTCTGTGCCTTCCTTTCTTCATCTGTAAGTCAAGACTGATAATATACCTGTGTCATGAGGTTGTTGTGCATTAAATGAGGTAATCCAAAATAGGTACTAAAAAGTGTCTGTTTTTGGCTATTGTTTTGCAAAATGTGAACCCTTGCAAATCTGGGTCATTCGAAGATTTGAAAACTATCACTTAGGCAGGACCACCCTTAATTTCTGAAAATCTATGTTCCTCTTTTTTACATGTTTGTTTTTAGTTGCCTTCCAAACAACACAGACCCTAGGGACAAATAAGCTCTTAACATCCACAGTAGCAATACCAATTTTCCACATTTTTACCTGGAAAATTCATGAATGACAAAGTACTAGAACTAACATGTCTTACAAAAGATTCTGTCTGTACTATCCAGTATAGGAACTACTGCCCATAGGTGACTCTGGATATTTAAATGTAAATTAATTAAAAACTAATTAGAGCCAGGCATGGTGGCACACACCTGTAAAGCCAGCACTCAGGAGGTAGAGGCAGGAATATTGTCTTGAGTTTGAGGCCAGCCTGGGCTGCATAGCAAGACTCTGTCTTAAAAAAACAAAAACAAAAACAAAAACAAAACCAACTAATCAGAAGTAAAAATATATCTCCTCAGTTGTGCTTACCACAGTTTAAGCTCTCAACAACCACATATGCAGACTTAGAATGTGCTCATCACAGCAGAAAGTTCTACTGGACAGCACTGCTGGCTCAGTGTTCTCATTGTATATATATTAAAGTCCTCATGTGAAGAGAGGTAAAAATGATAATGCCATAAAGCTAATTAAGGGAAGAACGAGGTACAATTTAGGTTTCTTGTTTTTTGTGTCACAATATTTTCTTCATGCTCATGAAGTCACCAGTGGACCCATAGAGACTCCCTTGGGTTTATAGTTTATAGGCGTCTTACTCATCTCTCCTATTTACTATTTCTGCGGACATAAGTTTGACGGCTCCAAATGATTCATGCTCTAATACCATCTTGCTAACCAGAATCTGTGTTTCCATTTCCATTTCCATTCTGCAGACTTTCCTTCTAGGAATCAAGTTGCTTATATATAAAGGGGAGCAAATTGCAGCCAACGGTCAATGTTTATTAGGTATTTGCTATACATCAGTCATCTCCTTGGAGAGCTCTACTTTCACTTAAGGATGTTAAGTGCAGAAAGATTACGTGCTGTGCTCAAAGCAGTGGTGGGGTTGAGATTTGAACTTAGGGAATCTGCTCACAATCGCTACTCTAGTCTACTACACGGACCTGCATTGACTAAGTAGCTGCTCCTGTGTGGAACTTTGTAGAAAATGTTGGTGAAAACTGAAGCATGAGGACAAAAAAGGAGAAGACAATGTCATTGTTCTCAAGAAATAAGTAACCTAGTTATAGTTTAGGAGTAGAGGAATGAGGTGGCTCGGGCCTCACAGCAGGTAGGACCGACATGCTGATGGCGCGGAGACCAGGCTGATGGCGCAGATCCAACTTTATTATGAAAGTACAGCAGGCTATATAGAGGGTGCGGGCCAATAGGGAGTGAGAGCTAATGAGGGAGAAGAGGCTGACAGTATCTAGGCAGACTTAGGTCCGTATAGTGGGTATGGGCCAATAGGGAAAAAGGGGAGGGCGGTATCCGGGGAGAGGAGCAGAAACAGCAGTCTCGTAGGGGATGGTAGCTGATTGGTGGTAAGTTTGTGCAGACCATCGGCAGGAATAGGCCACAGAGGAAGAGAGTGGCATATCTATGTATATGATTTATATATACTTCTTGATAGTTATAATCACACAAATACTTACCAATTTGGCTTTCTGCTTCACTAACTCCATTCTTTTTCTTCCCTCCTTTCCTTTTTGTTAAAAAACCAAAACTCCCAAGGCAAACCCCCTTAATAGTAAATGTTCTTTACACACTGAACAATTATTTTTATTTTAGACCTTTACTTAGGTCTCTTTCTGGGGCCTCGGGTTCCTCTGGAGATGCTCCCCAAAAGACCTCTGTTGACTAACCAGAGCTGCAGGTGAGCGGAGGAAAGCAAGGGGAGCTATCATTTGATGCTTTGATTATAGGTCTGAGCATTCCCATAGCAAAGCCCTGAAATTAAGTATGTTTGTGACAAAAGAGATTTTTATACAGATTTACTAAGCATGAGTAGAGGCCTTTTTAAAAAATGAAAAATAGATAGATTTAGTAATTGATTTCCTGGTTTGGCAGCAATTCTTTTGGTTTTTAAAAAGTATCCTTGCCCACACTTGCTGGTGAAACCACACTAGAGCCCAGGTACCAAGAGCGCTGTTTAAACATGCCATGGCTGGCCCTGTTCAAGCAAAAACAGGAAACAGTTTAGTGTCTCAAAACCGCCTCACTCTGTGGTGCAGTCCTTTCCAAGATTTCAAATAGATGAACAAATAACAGAGCAAGTTGCAATTATGTCTGTGTATTGGTCCAATCATACTATTACTGAATTACATACTAGTACTCTATGATTTCTATTATTCATGTTCCATCTGCTTTGGGATTTGAGTTTGTATTATTCGTGCTTAACATCTTCTGCATTCTATAAAACACATCAACCAAAGTCACTGTTGATTTTCAGAAGATGTTCTGGGTCATGAATAAGAGGAATACAGTTTTTGAAGAAGTCACTTTCCTAAACTTGCTACTTTGGGAATGCCATACATTTAAGTTTGTTTAACAGAAATCTCACTTTTTCTTTTCTTTACTTTCCTTTTTCTCTTTTCTTTTCTTTTCACTTTTCTTTTCTTTCTCCTTTTTTTTTTCTTTAAGGGAACAGTTAAATCTTGGTGAGTATGATAAGGAAAATGAAATCTAGTGGCTTTAGGAACTGGCCTCCTCTTAACCAGCTTAACTAGTGGTCACCTTTGCACAGAATACTGTTTCTTTCCTCCTAGTGGCCAAGTGCTTGCGGCGGGAAGGCTGCTCACTCTCCTTTGTGCCCAGTATTTCTGCACCCAGTGAGTTTTATAATTATATGACTGTGGTAGTTAAGCTTAATTTTGTCAACTCAGTTGTCCTAGGAGCACCTGAGGAGATTAGGAAAGCATATTTCCGCACATGTCTGGGGGAATTATGGAGGCGTGACCATGGGTACTGTATCTGGTCCCTTACCCCTTCTTCCCCAGCGCTGTTCCCCTGCTCTGCTCTTCAGTTACCATGAACTAAGCAGCTTTGTGCCACCACACCCTTTTGCTATGATGTTTTCGCCTTGGAGCTAACCAAACATGGACTGACCCTCCCGCCCCAAACCATGACCCAAATGAGTAATCTCCTCCTTTAAATTGTGGTATTAGGGATTGTGTTCCAGTGACAGGAAAGCTAATAAATTCGCTGATCAAAATATCTAATCTTGATTATGCTAAATATGAGAGTCCCAACTGCCCTTTTATAGATTTATAATCTTATTTATTTATTTTTAAAATCCAAGTTTCATTTGCTAGGTCAAGGGAAAAATCTGTTAGACCCAGAAAATGACACTGACCTGAGAAAGTCCCAGGCTACAGAAGAAACAAGGTGAGGATTATTCAAACAGCATGGTGGGGGAATAGCCAGCCTAACCATCAGGGTCCATTGCAGTATCATGGGAGATGGTGCACGCACCAATTCTAATGAAGTGACAGAAGATCATAACAGAGAATATATAAAAGGGATGATAGTTGCAGGAATCCAGAGACTATGCAATAGAGTACCAAAACAAGTCAAGACAAGTGATTTCAAACTAAGCTTATGACTGAAGCATCTGAGCTAGAATGCCCTTTGCAGGCAATGCTCTGCAGAGCAAAGGCTCAGTAATGTCAGTTGCCATGCATGAGTATGCTGGTCAGGATGCCTCCAGTTTATGTACGAGAGTTGACCTGAATAGCAGGCTGGGGTTGTGTCCACTGATTTTGAATTTAGGCTATAGAAAATTTTATGATGTGGACACAGGGTTATGGATGTTAAACAGAGAGAGACTCTTCAAGAATATGGATAATAAGGATCATTTTTCCAGGGGAAAAGGATAGAGAAATGATGAAGAGATAAAGGGAACCAAAAATTGGTTCCTCATCCTTGTTATGGTTTTAGATTTCATAGTAAATTAGGAACACCAATATGTAACTGAGAAATTGTCCTAGAAAGAAAATGTGTCTGAGGACCATGAAAATGTTGAGTAAAAATTCCATAGATGAGTCCCCAGGAAAGTAAGAGAGCCAGAACTACTCCTCCAGAAAGCATGCAGGAAAAGCCAGTGTAATCTACCCCAGGAATACTCCTTACCCCTCTATCTCTCTAGGTGAGGTAAAGGGCAATTAAAAGATTGGAATTGGTTGGTGATTACAGTGCCTTTTCATTAAAAAAAAAAAACTTTCTGTGATAGGGTTAATAACTAGAAGTTGGGTTGGCCATATTAGTTCCACAGTTCTGAAATAGAGTCCTATGCTAGGAAAAAATCACTATCGACTATTAAGTGAATATCAAGAAAGAAATTGAAAGAAAGGAAGAGCACCAACATCAGTCGCTATCTCCTTCTGATCAAATTCTGAACTACCCA
Source organism: Dasyprocta punctata (assembly GCA_004363535.1). NCBI lineage: Eukaryota > Metazoa > Chordata > Mammalia > Rodentia > Dasyproctidae > Dasyprocta > Dasyprocta punctata. The sequence continues at coordinate 126,951 of RJWM01001898.1, read as the reverse complement.
CCAGCAAATGACAAACCAGTCTCCACTGTACTTCTCTAGCTGAAGTTTATCATTAAACAATTAAGTTTCCTTGCGATCACTAGTTTCTCAAGTATATTTTAGGGTGTGAATTTCTGCCTGCATCTGGAATCTACATTTTAGCTTCCATACCAGTTCCCTGAATATGAAAAGAGTTTACTTAAATTTTATTGATGATCATTTCACACCAGGGGCCAGGCTCAAAAGCTTTTTCTCTACTGACACTTGCTAAAATGCATACTTTAAGTCAATAATAATTTTTTCAAGACAAACAGGAATACAGTTATTTCTTTTTAATTGTATTAATTTGCTTTAGGTGTTAATGGTTTCTTTGAGGGCTTTGAAAATGTGAAAAAGTCACTTTAGAATATTCCATTAAAATATAATTTGAACAGTTTGAAAGCCCATGTCAGCAGATGATTTTCTGTGTGAAGTTATTTGGTAGTAGCCATATTGCTGTGTAAACTGTGTGCTGCTACTTTTTATCACATATGCTGCCCAAGAGGAACCTGGGGAGACTGTTAGAAATCGTGTGTTGCCTTTCAGCCTTTGATGTGGGTAAAGGATTCCTTACGAAGGAAGAGAACCACATGGGAAAGAACCACTTTTTCTCAAAAGAATGGAAAACAAGACTTCAAATCTGCAAGGGTGACTCATCATAGAAAACAGCAGTTTTAAAAAGGCTAAGAAACTGAAGGCAAAGATGAAACTGTCCCATAGGAGAAAGGATATGCTTTCCTTGCCCAGGTGAAGGATGTGATGAGAAAAAAGCTGGAGATTTGGAGGTGAAGCTGGAAAGATGCAAAGTCCAGCAGTAATCTGTAGCAGAGGTCGATGACAAAGCTGATGCCTTGGCAGGCTGGGCAAATCCTCGCCCTCTCTGATCAGGAGTGGTGCTCAAAAGTGGTTCCATCTGTAGAACAGTGCAAGATAAGTTTGTTCAGTGGAGTTCTCTCTTCATTTTTTTTGCTGTTCCCTCCATAATGCTGTTAGCTCCAGGGCTGACCTGACTGCAGTGCTCCAGTGGTTGGAGCCCCACATAATGCCACGCTATGGAAGAAGGAATCAGTGCCTTCAGTTGCTGGGGCTTGGTGACTTTTGGCGAACTGTGGCGTTGTCAGATACTATTCCAAGTGCTTTGGCATTTTTCACATGGCCTTTGTAAAGCCATGATTTTAACTAAACGTGAGACTGCAACTAATTGGACTGTTTTAAAATAATTACTCTGTAGTATCTCCAAGGTTTATCTGGTGATTATGTTGCCCATGCAGTATAGCTGGTGTGCAATCACTGAGAGTCCTGAGAAATGGAGGAGGGCCTGTGTCTTTCCGGAGGCTTCTTGATGAACTCAGACCACCCAGACAGATACTCAAACACACAGAGAATTAAAATATTTGGGGGAGATTCTGGCAGAGTAAACCATGTTCAACCATCACAATCTTGCTTATGTTTACACTGACCAAAGACCTCCTTTTTGCTCACTTTATTCCTATTTCCTAAAATGCATCATTAAAATGACAAAATCTGGCTTAACTTGAAACCAAGAATAGACATTTAGAATCTTTGCTTTTAAGCAAACTTGAATAAAACCTTTTTAACTTCCACTTAATATAAACATCACGATTTGCCTCTGTTCAAGCCAGATTGCCCCTCTTTTTCAAAAGTCTTTATAGACTGTCATAAGCTCTATCTATAAATATTTAACATTTGGGTGTCTTGGAACACCATGTTCTCCTGGACTTGTGGGTACAGCCTTACAAGCCTTCACACAAACTTCCACTGGTCTCGTTACAGTGTCAGTTCTTTAAGGTCAGGAGTCTTGCCTTTCTTTGCATCTCCCTTTCAAATTATGTTACCAGGGAAGGAGGACTAAGTGAGCAAAAAAGGCAAGGTTAGTGTGATGCTCTGGGTTCTTGACAGCTCTTATCGCCGTTCTACTGCTCTCTACAAAGATAGAATGAGCTTCCCTGAGAAGCTTTCATGTCTTCCAACACTAGAGACTGTCATGGAAAAGAGAGAACCAGATGAGGGTGAGGCTGGTTAGAATGGCCTCTGATTTTTCTCCACAATCCAAACTTGAGTTTTAAAATCAAGACTCAGAAGTGGCTTTATACATTTCGTAGGCTAACTTTCTTCACTGAACAAAAGTTATCTAAACAAAAAACTGTTTTACCTGGCCAGCAGTTTTGATTCACAAAGTGTTAGCATTTTCAATTTCCAGATAGGAACACAGCAGCGAAAGAAAAATGACTTTACAGCAACTGTTGTCTTAGTCTTGTACTTGTCACTCGAGTGGTGGTGATGACAGATTCCCACCCTTATGAACAGGACCCTGTTAAGGATATATGTGAATATTTAGATAAACTATGTTTAGATGTTGGATGATATTATCAAACATCACAGTATTACAAAAGGAAAATACTGTTTTCTCTTGGGTGCTACATTATAATGTTTTCATGGATTGGATGAAAATATTTTCCTGAATAAAGTGAATTGCTTTTAATTAGATATCAAGGCACAGACAAAAAGCACTGCCTTATAAGAGTGTCTGAATTCATTCCCACGTTATTTCCCCAGTGTCTCTACCAGCAGTCTTAGCATACCTGCTTTGCATTATGGTTTAGCTCTGTCTCACCTAGGTAACCTACACTTCTCAATGGTTGTTATTTTGTTAACACCTACTGAGTCTAAATTATGCACAGTACATATTTGTCAAAGTTTGCAGAATGAAAGCAATAACTTCCCTGCTAATGCTGTGCCTCATTAGCTATGGTGCCAATATAGTTTGCTCCAGATGTCGGACATCAAAAAGACTGTCCAAATCATGTGGATTTTGGTAGTTGCCATCAAGGTATATGAAAGATAGCCTATTCATGGACATGTATATCTTTCTGAGGAGAACCTCTGAAGGGAAACGCACATATTCCTCCACTCCTACATTGACTTATCTATTCAACAAGATCAATGCAAAATCCAAAATAAACAGGAGTTGTGACTCACCTTTGTATAGCTTTTTCATTTAAGTTTACAGTTTTCTTTGATTATTTAAGCTAAAATTAATATTATTTGATTTATAAAAGTTTGAAACTAATAGGAATTTAATTAGAAAACATAGAAATATATATAAAAAAGATAAAGATTATGGAAATCACACCAGAGATGAATATTGTTTACAGCACTTTACAGTATGCTGTATTTTCTTCAAGTCTCTTTACATGCACATACAATGTTTGGATCACACACCCACACAGTATTTATATCCTAATCTTTTGCTTAATGTTTATCAGAAACATTTTTATATGGCAATAAAAGTCTTATAAACAGCACATGTGATGTTGACCATCCAATGTTTATACTACAATTTATTGCTATTATTCCTTTAGTAGACATTGAAATTGTTTCTAACATTTTAGCTACTATAAATAACTGTTATGGGCAGCTTTGTGCTTAAGACTTTTTATATTTTGATTAATTTCTTAAAATAGATTGACACAAGTAGAACTGCTGCATCAGGTTGCCTAAATTTTTGAGAATTCTTTTTTCTTTTTTAATATGGAATGGCTCACGAATTTGCATGTCATCCTCATGCAGAGGTCATGCTAATCTTCTCTGCATCGTTTTGGTGTTAGTATATGAGCTGCCGAAGCAAGCACTTGAAGATTCTTGAAACTACATATTTCTAACTTACTTTCCAAAATTTGTGTTGATTTATACTACCATTAACCCAAAAGTGTACCATAACTTCTACCATGCTATGATACTGAGAGTTTTAAAAGCCATACACATAGACAAGGACTTTCTGAACAGAATCTTGTTTGCACAGAAAACAGCACCAAAAATGGGATCATATCAAATTAAAAAACTCTGCATAGCAAAAGAAACAACCAACAGAATGAAAAACAACCTACAGAATGGAAAAAAAATATTTGCAACTATTCTTTACACAGAGGACTAATACACAAAATATATAAAGAACTCAAAATAATTTCTCCTTCCAAAATAAAATACCCAATCAAAAGTGGGCAAGTGAAATAAAGACACTTCACAGAAAATGCAAAATAGCCAATAAATGTATGAAGAATTGTTCAACATCACTGGCCATTAAAGAAATGAAATTAAAACAATGCTGTGAAAGAATGGTCATCATCAAGAAACCAAATATATGAAATGTAGGTGAGACTGCAGGAAAAAAGAAACCCTTCTACATTAGTAGTGGGAATGTAAACTAGTATAACCACTATGGAAATAAGTAAAAAGCTAAAACTAAAATGACATTTGACCCCACTATTCCCCTTCTATGTATCTTTCCCAAAGAGTTATAGATATCATATTACAATGATAAATGTATATCCATGTTTATAGTAACACAAAATAGCTAAATCTTGTCCATCAACAGATGAATAGATAAAGAATATGTGGTATTCACATACAATGAAGTAGTACTCTGCTATAAAGAAAGATAAACTTGAGTCATTTGCAGGAAAATGAATGCACCTTAAGACCATAATGTTGAGTGAAATAAATCAGACACAAACACTTAAATATCATATAGTTTCTCTTATATGAGAATCACAAATTATAAATAAAGAGCAAAATAAAAGATACATAATAGGCAGTAGGGAAATAAATGTTTCTCAAATGGCAAAAGAACCAGGTGTGGTAGTGTAGTGCACACCTGTAACCCCAGCACTTGGGAAACTGAGGCAGGAGGATTGCTATAAGTTCGAGGCCAGCTTGGACCACAAAGTGAGTTCAGGCCAGCCTGAATGAGATAGTGAGACCCTGACTCAAAAAGACAAAAGAAAACAAAACAAAATTTAATGAGAAAGATATCAGGAGATGGAGGGAGTGTGAAGGAGGGGAAGAAAAGTGCATGAAAAAATGAATTAAGATGTATTATATACCTGTACCAACTCCACACAAGGGATGTAAACATGTACTGCAAACGTGCGCTAATAAACATACTTGACTCCCATTACAGAACTGTAGAGTGCGATTTCATAAACAGGGACTCTGTCCTGAATTCTTCCAATAGGAAGTAATCCTGGAGCTTCTTAGTTAGCTATTCAGTTAATGAAACCATCTATTCTTTTTAACCAAACATATTGAATTTAAGAGGGAGGAATTTTTCATGTTAGTTGATTAACTACTTATGTTTACATGAAAAAGAACTCTTAGTGATACTGGGTTTGATCCACTGTACAGTACCTGGGACAGTTTAGGTATGATTGTTTCTTTGACTCCAACCATTAAAAGGTGATCCTAAATTAAAAGTCTAGAAAAAATATTTTCATTAGTAACATTCCATTTTGAGGCCCTTAGAAGGACAATTCATATATACAAAGTGAGGATTTTATTTATTGTTGCAAAAGATTCAATGAAGTCTTAAAACTATCCCTGAGGGATGGGGAAGGGGTTTTGTGGTGGTTAATTTTAATTATGTCAACTCAACTGACTTCAGAGCTGCCTAGTGGTCACCAAAGTACTTTTGTTCCTGAGTGGGTCATGGAGGTGTAAGCTTGGGTACTGTGTATAGTCCCTGATTTTCCTCTGTCACTCTTCCTCTGCTCTGCTTCCCAGCTGCCGTGAACTGAGAACCTCTGCTCCACCACACCCTTCTGCTGTGAGGTTTCTGCCTTGCAGCCAGCCTACCACAGACTGAACCCTCTGAAACCTTGAGTCAAACGAAACTAATCCTTTAAATTGTGAGCATCAGCCATTGTGTCTTAGCAATAAGAAAGATGACTAATAAAGGCCTCAGATCTTTTTTATTCTCACAATTTTGTCAAAGCAGTTTAAGTTTGTCAAGGTGAAGAACTATTTCAAGCAGTCTCATTGAGACTGTATCATTTCTTTCATAATGACTTCAGTTTCCATAAAATGAGATTGATGGACCAGCTAAATATTTAGATTCCTCCCAAGGATAATAATATTCTGAGTCCTTAATCACTTTTTGGATGGGATGCTTTGGAAGTTTCAGATTTGAGATTTGTACAAGTATTATTTGAGAAAGGCCATACTAATCCAAACCTGAAAGGGTCAAGCACTGGCATATCTGGATTTGGAGTTAGTAATGAAGTGTCCAAAAAGACAGAGGAACTAGACTGCTTTGTTCAGAATTGGAGCTGGAGGACAGCTTTGCAAACACTGTATGACAGCACAAGGCATCATGTGGTGGTCAGCAGTGGTATAAATTGGACTACTTATAACATTACTCCTATGCAAATAAAAAGGCAGTTGATAATATTTTCAGTGCATGGAAGGAACTCAGTGTCAGTGATATCATTGGGGTTACTGACAAAAATCAGCCTTTTATATCCAAAATGTCAGTCAGAGAAAAGGCCCCACTCTGAGAAAGAACAAAGTGTGCACATCTGACATGTTCAGACTGTGTGTGTACAAATAACTTCACCAAAGCACTCCTCTGAAACCTGAATAGCAGCAGAGTTTGGGCAACTAAAGTAAGTGCCACTTGCTATGAAACTCATGATTGCTGAGAGAAAAATTATTAGATCCAAAATAGGACAATAAAAGCACAAGGTATTCTAAGGGGGAATAAAGGCACAATGTTTACAGCTCTTTCTTTGAAAATGATACATGAGAGGCCAACCCTGCACTGTCTCCTTTCCCTTAGTTGACTCTTCCCCACCTACACCCTGTTCCTTTTAGAGACAAAACATTAAAGACAGAACACTTTCTTAGAAAAACTAAGAGTCTGATACAATATGCTAAGCAAAAGACCTCACGTATAGTAAGTACCTGTGATTGTTAATCATATGTCATCTCAAATAGATTATGAAATGAGTACCAGATTAGTAAAGCAGAGTTCCTGGTGGATCTGTGGATGACTGACAAGTAGATCAGCAAGCTGAAGGAAGAATACCCCTTTTGGATGTAGACTGGACCAACCAATAGGCTTGTAGCCTGGATGGAATAAAAAGGGAAAGAAGAAATAAATGTCCCTGATTTGGAAGAGTTCTAGTCTTCACTACCACCTCTGGGCATTGTCAGTCTCCAGTTCCTTCAGCCTTTCTACACAATCCTTCATGGACAACTCTGCAGTGAGCTTCCAGGCCTTTGGCCTTGAAGTAATGCCTCAGCCTTGATTTCAGTTGTTCTGTGGCTTCCATCTTCTTGGGTCTCCAGTGCACAGCTGGCCGTTGTGGATTCTTTTACCTCTGATCCTGCAGATGGTCACTGTGAACTTTTCCATTTCTGATTCTGTAAGCTTACCTAATAAATCGCCTTGCATAATCATCATATATTTATTTTGATTCTGCTTCTTTAGAGAACCCTACCTAATGCAGTGCCAAATATTGATGTAACCTGGGGATGGAAAACACAAAGGTCTTTTGTCATGGCTTCAATTTGAAATACAACAAAATGGCATATGATAAATAAATGTAACTAAAGTCTCTACAAACAATAACTCAATTAACTTAAAGAGTCTCAGATCCAACTTAATCTGCTTTCTCTCACATTTATGAACATTCTGTTAGCCGAAAGAGCCACCCCTCCATTCCAGATGTGGCTCTTTGTACCAGGGAACATCACTGTGGTAGGATGCAGTTTGAGAGAAAATCCCTACCTTGTCACTCTGGTAGAAATGGACTGAATGGGCCAAGGGCAAGACCATTGTAAGGTATTTGTAACCACTGCACAAGATGAATTTTCACTGGATGATTCTGAGCAGATCCCACAGGATTGGATTTGGGCGAGTGTGCAATAATTGGATGCCAACGCATGAAGTTCAACATGACAGATTGACTCAGGGTCAAGGCCAGCTTCACTGGGTGTGTGGTGGATCTTGCAACATGAACGGATTTATGCTGCAAAGCTTGACAGCTGTGGCACCAGAAGATAAACAGAATGACAAGATCATTCATGAAAGGTGATCCTGCAGGAAAAATAGAAGAACATGGGGCTGGCCAAAATCATTCAAGATCAGGCAGGTACTGACAATGGCTTTATTTTGAATGTTCCAAGGTGCCCCTCCAAAGAGCAGCCGTCAGTCACAAACACAGCAGCAGCTCACACCAGCCAGCTCTGTGGCCATTTGCTCAGTTCTCAAGTGCTTTTAAAGGTCCTGCTCATCAGATGACTGATGGAAAGTTCACCAACTAAGCACTGGACACCTGAGGCAAAGATACTTGTGGGGAAGGTGAAGACTGAGAGAGCTGTTTTGAAAAATATGTCAGCTACTAGAAGAAAATCTGTTGAGTAAGAATCATCCAGTTAAGTCCTGGTTATCGTTGCTAACTGAAATAGATTTAAATGAGACAAAAATTCATAATGAAACATTTAAATAGCTAAAGCTTACAAAAAGAACCCACTCCCTCGTAGTCTTTGCAGTTCTTACTTTTTCAGGTTTATAAAGTTATTAATTGTACATGTTCCCTAAGTTATTTGGTTCTCTCTCTCTCTTTATTCATTATGTAAAGAACACTAATTGTGTGAGTTGGCCTCCTAAATGTCCTTTCTTGGTTAATTTAAGAAGGCCAGAATTTGAAAACCATCTCCTCCTCTTTTTTTTTTTTTTTTTTTAAGTAAGGCAGGGAATTGAACCCAGGGCCTCATAAATATGCTCTACAACTGAATTATAACCCCAGACCTTTCAAAAATGTTGTATTTTGAGACAAAGTCTCACTATGTTACCCAGGCTGATCTCACACTTACAATCCTTCTGCCTTGGCCTCCCACAGAGCTGGGATTACATGCACATACCACTATTTTCACTCTCATTTTGGTTATGTGGAAATAGGGAGATTCTACTTACCTGAAACTTTGGTTTCTTAGGTTTCCTTGACTATGGTCAGATAGCTTTCTGAATCCTTAGAGTAAGTAGCAAGGTCACAAAGTCAGACTGCTTCTTCTTCAAATCCCAGAGAGCAGCTGAATGGGCCTCAACCTAACTTTCCTGCAGTCAAACCAGGTCTCTGAAGGACCAGGCTGGAACAACTAGGGGAGCTTTGTTGGCAGGCCTGCCCTTGGCCTCCTCTCCATACTACTGTCTCCACCTCACTCCTCAGCATTCCCTTTACCCTGGCCTACACCACACGTCAGTTTGTACGCTATTTCTTTATCACTTTGTAAAGAGGAAGCCTTAGAAAATCAAAAAAAGCAGAGAAAATGGAGCCAGGAATTAGAACTGTAGTTCTAGGGCCAGTACTAGTTGAGTCTGTGACCATTTATCTGTGAAACCAGGAGTCTTGACCACTACTTAATTTTCAATAACTTTTCAAGTGGAAAATTTCTTCAAGCCAGGGATTCTAAATCTGTCTGTATTTGCAGGTCGTAGCCAGTTTCTTTTTTCTGTCCCTTTCACTCTTTTGAACTGATTTATCCTCAAAGAATTGCAGAGGCAGCAAAAAAGAACAAGGGTCTGCAAGGGGTTGATAGTTATACTAAAGAGGACTGAACACTGAGAAATGGAATCGGTGCAGATTTCTACCATCGCCACAGCTCAGAGGCTGGAGGGCTGTCCTGCCTTTGAGCCTCAGTATGCCCTTTACGGGCTAGTTTTCCCCTTCTAGCCTGCGTGGAATGCTCATTCTGATTTGATTCCACATGAATCAAAATGATAGGAGAAGGACAAGTTCACAGCAGAATTTTAGCTGGGCCTTGAACCCTTCCTAAAGATTGCCCACATTTCCTTTTAGATAATGGAAAAACTATTGTGAATAATTTCATTTTGGGGGCTTGCCATTAAGTTAGAGTGGTGGGACAGATACATATATATTAGTTTCACCTTTGTATTTTAAATAAAATTGTTAATCACTGAGTCTGGCCTTTTCAGGTTGATTTAAGAATATCAATAGCAGCCATGGGTAGACCTATGCTCTTTCCATGTAACTTTAGTACTAACTGTGGTTCAGAAAAAATCAATAAGGGCTGATGCAGATTATAAGAATGATTTAAGTCCTGACTTTCTGTTCCTTTCCTTTTCTTCTAGGAGAAAAACACATCTTTTTTCCTTCACCAAAAGTCAGACCGCATACGATACACTTCACTTTTTAGGTGTGACATACAAAATCTTTAAAGCCCAATAAAAACATAGGCTCAAATCTGGCCATTCTTGTGATTATATGAACATGGGCAAGTTACTCATCTTCCTAAATCTTAGTTATCTTCTCCTCACAGCAGAGGGTAGCAGTGTCTCCCTAAAATATTCTGAATGTTACATGAAGGAAATTACATTTATATGCTTGGACTTGGAAACAGTTAATGAATGGCAGGTGTTGTCTTCGGCTCCCAGGAATCCCCTAGGATACTAATGGAGACAGATGTCTACAGAGAGTGTCACAGACAGACTGTCCTATTGGTAATTGGTGCCAGGTGAATATCGGTTCTCTTTTTCTGTACTTTTTAGGTCAAAGGTCAACAACATTGTTTACTGTCTGTGCACGTTTGTGACAGGTTGGTCAATGTCCATGGCAAGGTGTGGTAGCTGTTTCATCATCTTCCTGCATGAGAAGAGAGAGCAGATTTTTTTTTTATTGTCAATGTGAAATCCTTTCTAATGGACTCATTTCAAGTGGCTATTTATGGACACTTGCTTTCTTCCAGAAATTCACAAACTCCACGAATAGGCCAGATCTGAGAAAGTGGCACCTTCTCTTTCCAATAACTTCCACAGACTCTGGCTGCACCTTCTGGTTCTCCCTACCAAGGCAAGCTCACTATCTAGGGGAGGGGAATGAAATGTCCCGTGGAGACAGGACAGACCTGATGCAACCCACTGAATTTTAAGCTGTTATGCTACTATAATCCGTTACACTATTGTAATCACTGTGCACAAACCAGGAAACTAAGGCACAGAGAAGAATAATGTGTACATGGTTACATGCTTTAGAAGCTGAGGAGCAAGAATTTAAAAAGATGTGTAAAGAGCAGGACCTAATTCAGTAAATTTTCCCTCCTGATTCAGTTAGGAAGTTAGAAAAATTTATAAGCACATTCACAAATGCTTATCTACTTACATATGGTTAGTCCTCTATCCTAGAGAGTGTGATATACTTGGATCTTGGGATAGACCCCTGGAGTTGGCATTTTATGATGCTAAGTGTAGCTTGGGTGAAAATCATTGACTTCCCTTCAAAGTCTCACAACACCACATTGTTATTAAAAAAAATAGCAGATTTTTCCTCATTAAAGATTCAAGTTGAACTTCTGGGGTCCTTAGAGGCCAGAGCTGCAGCCCAGGTTCTGACAGTGGCCATTTGACTTAGGGTGACATCCCCTTGGAAACGCTTCAGATCATTGCCACAGGCCCTTATAGTGACCACTACTCCATCACTGAAGACACTGTTCAATTCAATTCCAGCAGAAGTCCCTCATGTGGGTGCTTAGGCCTCAGGTCCCTTAGGAACTGGCCCTAAATGTGCAGAGTGCCATCTATTTTGGTTATTTATGTCCTTTGACATTTCTAACCCCACTTTTTTTCTTCCTTTAAAAGGAAGATTTTGAAAACCCAAATGTTTTAGCTGGTAGGCAGTATTTCCAAATCTTTGGAAGATTATTAAATGAAACACACTCTTGAGGATTAGAGATAATTTCCAACTGGCTTGGCAAGCCACTATGGGCATCAACATATCTGTTAGGAAATAATTTGGAATTAAAACACAATATGCATAGTATTTTTTAGAAATGTAAAAAAACCCCAGATATAATGATATGTAAAACACTATTTAAAATTTTATCACTCAAGAATAAGATGGGGAAGTGTGAGATACAGTTATTTTTGCTATATATCCTTTTACAATAATCAAATAATTGAAATAATATTGACAGCTAATATTTATTGAAGATTTTCTTTGTGCTTGGTTATATTGTATTCAATTTCCCTTACTGCATTTATCATTTACTATTGAAAATAATCTTATATATGTACTACTGTGCCTGTTTGCCGCTTAGCTCTGAGTAACAGAGACTGGCTTAAATAGGAAAGTTTATTGCCTAACATTATAATAAATTCTATGAAAAATGGTTCTAAGGGTGATCAGTTTAGAGTCATTAAAAGCCAACCCTTCTGCAGTTTTGCTGTCATCATCAGGATGGCAGATGGTCTTTAAACAAGCTTCCCCCATGGCCCTAAAATGGCTGCCTTATCACATGTGAAGTAGTCTCTTCCCCAATGTCTCTCCCAGAAGGGCCCCATTCTTCAAAATACACAATTGCTTAACATGGCCATCCTTAAAGCCTCCACACACAAGTAGAAAGGGATCACTGTGACTGGTTTCCAGGCCAATCACAGTTCACAGCTTTTACCAACTCAAGAAAGAAAGATGAGAACTGGAAAGAAAAAAAAAAATCAGTTAGTTGTTTTGAGGTCAGGTTTGAGCCAGAAGGAAAACATTTTCAAACCCCCACACAGTCAGGGCTCTTAGTTAAAATTATCTATAAGGAATTTGCATTATTATATATCAGTACTGCCCCCGGCTGCCCTAGAGGCCATGGGCTAGGTGGTATCCAAGTTCTGTGGTTACAAGTGAGGAAAGAGGATGGGAGTTAGATCACTGCTTGCTGTATTATTATCATCTAAATGTTTATAGACAAAGAAATGGAGGGGGAAAGAGGCCCAGGAATTACCAAAAAGCACGTGGCTAATATGATTAATAGATGATAGGGCTAATTCTTGAAATCAGGTCTGCTTACCTTATAACCTTTGCTTTATCACTCTGTTAACTGTCCTTATTGTGCGCTTGTATACTGACTTTCTCTGTGTCTGCCTCCGTGGCTTCTGTCTGTTTCCATAGTACCTCTCCCTCCCCACGTATTGCTTTACAAACGATTCAAATAATTTTATTTTTGTTGTTCTTTCTAAAGAATTGTCTTGCAGAGTTCAGGCAGTTTTAACCACATCTCTATTCTGAGAACTTAGGAAAACTACTTAACCTTCTAGACTTTTGCTTTCCTTATCATTAAAATGGTGAAACTAAACTAGATGAAAGCTAAGATCTCTTCCACCCTTAAAATTCTGTTAGTATATGGTTTGCAAGTGCAAAAAAAAAATTGAAAGTAGAGATTTAAAAAAAAAAGATTTCAAGCACACAAATAATAATGTCTTCCATGAAAAATCAGGTAGAATTTTTAGAAATAAATGCTATTCTTTCTATAAAATGCACCTGCTTATTTGTCACCAGTGCCGAGGGTGTTACACAGCCTTCACCATGGGGTTTGGCTCTGACATCCAGGGTGGTTTAATCTTTTCTCTTCTCTCCATCGTGGTTCTATCTCTTTCAAGGTCTCAGCTCACCCGGGCACAAATATGCCAAGAAGCCATCTGCCAATGGTGAGAACTGACAGCTGCTCCTTGGTGCTCATCAGAGACCTTGATTTCCACATCGTGCAAGTAAGGACAACCCCAGCAAACAGACGAAAGACCTTCTGTCCAGGAGATCTGCCCCTGAGCGTATGTGTACTGCTGGCCTCCCTGCCACAGTGGAGAATACCCTCTCAAACCACTTCCAAGGACTCTGAGTAAGAACAATTTGCCCATCCACCGTTAGTGAGAAAGGAAAAGGAATTAGGAGATACCAAGGGAAGAGGTGTGTGTGTCTGTGTGTGTGTGTGTGTGTGTGTGTGTGTGTTGCTATTTTTTTCTCATTTCTAGAAGACAAAGAGGATATTAGGTAGGAGGAGGAAAAGGTTTTCAGCTTTGTTTGGACCAAAATGAGAATCTGAAATAGAAATGTTAAGCATCAGCAAAGCAAAACTAACATTTGCAGAGAAACTTTGATGCTAAAATATTTGCAGAGTTTATCATTAGACAAACACAATATTGTCCATCTTCTCTCTGTAAGTTCTGAAAAAGCTAAAACATGTTAATCAATGGCAAAGATGGCTTTAGAAACACCTTTTATCCTAGAGTTAGACACATTGCCTCTATGCCAAAAATAATCACAAAATTAAATAGTTAAAACAGATAGCATACAAGATTTTAGTATATATTTTTTTGTACTTATTTTCTTTTTTCATGTTATAGTTAATAGGAATCAGGCAAATACCCCTTCAGTTAAAGGAGAAAATTATTCTGTTTATTCTGCCAACTGTGATTTGAAGACACAGGTCTTGTCCACAGTGAAAACATTTTTTAAAATATATAAACATTAGTTATCAACAATATAATCAATATTGAAAATACAATTTAAGGAAATGGTTCTCTCTCTCTCTCTCTCTGACTCTATCTCTGTCTGTCTGTCTGTCTGTCTCTCTTTCTGACAAAGAAGGGGCTGGAGCTCTTTTGTTCTGGATAACCTGGCAGCTTCTGGTCACTTTGGATAAGTGGCAGGTAGACTATCAGCCCCACACCCTGAGCCAGGCATAGTACTCATGAGATTTACTTCATAGTAAAAGAAAATACTGGCATCTATCTTGATTCATAATCATTCCAAGAAACTAAAGCAAACATACTTTTGGATTAAATTTTCCAGGCATTTGTTTTGGATGTCTTTTTCATCCTAATACCAATTAAAGACAAAATTTCTTAGGTAATGGAAGACATAAAATTATGCTCTGCACTGTCACCAAATCATGTCTAAGATTTGTCCACAGTCTCAGAGACTGGTCTAGAATTTGGATTCTGGCACTCTTTGAAAGTCATGCCCCATGACACATGCTAAGTCTTCCTTCAGTAAAAGCCGGGTAGTCCTTCGGAGACTGAGAAGGCAGCTGCCTGCCTGAAGGCCTCTTTGGATTGCAGAATTTCAGGCGCTCACACCTCTTAATCCAGCACCAAAGACGGCTTGGCTGCCTCTCGGCCTCCAGTGTGCCGGTACAGCTGTAAGGGAGCTAACTTTGGCAGCCATAGATCACAGGGGCTTTGTCTCAGCTTCTCTCAGAATAGCTTTTCATCAGGAGACTCAGAACAACTCTTAAAACAAATGCAGGGAGAAGAAGGCAAACAAAATTCATGACTGCCATAAAGAAAGATCTCGGTTTGAATCTTTGGAGTTTCTTGCATGGCTACAATGTGTCGGATATATCACTTCTGGTTTGTGAACAGTTCGATGTGGTAGAAAGAGCTATGAATTTGGAGCTGCAGCAATTTGGAGTCCAGTTCCAGCTTTGTCTACAGTTCACAAGTAACTGAGTTTAGCTTTTTTGACCTTGGTTTCCTCATCTGGAAAATGAGAGGGTTTGGTCAGTTGATCTTTGACCTCATGATTCTATGAAAAGTGAATGTTGGAAGCACATGTTCACCTTCTCCAGCTAACAGCTGTGAGTATGTGACTGGACCAAATGGCACTAACTGTTGAAACGTTAAATTTAGGGTGAAGGGAAAGCGCTAACTGTCGAAATGTTTTAGGCTGAAGGGAAAGCATTCTGAAATGGGACAAGGGCACCTCATGTTGAAACCTGGAGCCAGTCAACCCTCCGAAGCCAGGGGCAACATTCAATTGTGTCTCCCACCTCACATTTGTTTTAGTTGGACCAGTAGGAACTCACCTCAGGACCAAAACTCTGAAATCAATAATGCGTCAATACCTAGCTTTATGAACGGAAGAATCAGGTATTTTCCAAAAAATGTAACTGCTTTCTGTAACTGTTCCATAAATTCTATGTAGCTAACAGACACATAGAAAATCCAGTCTTTCCCAGTTTATATCTGCTCCTCTTGTGCTAGCGCTAAATATTTCTATGTTGGGATCATATTTCTGCTCTCAAGGAAACTCCCTTCTGCTTTCTGTTCCCCAAATGGTTACTGGAAGGAGATGCTTACTGTTTTTAAATAAGACAGTTGAGAGAGGGGCCTTTGGTCCAGGACATTCTTCCTATCTTCTCTGGCCTCTTTTAAGATTACTTCATCTTAGCTGGTGACCAGGCTATCTGTACTGATTTCTGCCAGACATGGTTAGTCCCACTTGGACTTTGGGCACCTCATGTTAACATCTGGTGCCTTGCCATTAATCCTGGATGTGAGTTACTGGCACATCATGAATTTATTTTTTTGGACTTGGACTTTACTTGATTCACCAGCTCTTTTAGTACATGTTGTGTAGCTTGGACGATAGGAAATTCTGGTGCTCCTACATGTGACATAAGACCTTGGGGAATTACTGATTCTATATAAGGCATATATACTTTGTCACATTCTTCCACATTACAATTTCTAACCTCCTTCAGGCTTCCTCATCCCACCTCAAAATATTGTAGGACACCTGGTGAGGTTGTGTTCTCCCAGAATGGCCCAAGGATGCTGGGACCCTATGTCACTGTGAAAGAGCAGTCATCAATTTCTGGTGACTGCCATGGAAAGGAAAGAAGTGACTGAAGTCCCGGCCCATTTTTCATCTTAATTTGTGTATTTCCAAAACAGTAGACTCTTGTCTTCAAATTGACATGTTTTCTCAAGTGAGGCAGAAGTACATGTGTATGTGCATTCATGCATGCATGTGTGTGTATGTGTGTGTATGCATGTATGTGTGTGTGTATGCGTGCATGCACACACATATATTATGACCTAGAGCCATGGTACTTAAACAGCATGCAAACAATGGTCTGGAGTATTTGCCGAAACAGATTTCTGGGTTTCACACCCAGTTTTTGATCCTGTAAGTTTAGGGTAGAAGTTTAGAATTTGTATTTTTAACAAGTTCTTAGGTGATATTTGTGCTATGAGTCCCATGCTCGTGCTCACCCAGAATCTCTGGGCTCTGGTGCTGTGCAGATTGTAGTAAAAGCAACGTAGCATCTAAGAATAACTTTGTGCTTGGTAACCTGAAAACAGATAGTTTTTCAACAGGATAGATATCACTAGAATCTAATAGAAAACAAGTATTAAAAATTAATTCAGTGAGTTGGCCATTTATATTATGACATTATCTATTTTCTAATGGTTCTGTCTTTTCTCCTGGTGCATCTCGAGGTCACTAATCAGACTGACCCATCAGTCAGTGTAATTATACTCAAGGTGCCATTTGAAGTCACCAAAAAGATTTTCTCTGGGTATGCATATTCCTCAAAAATTTCATTTACTTTAAGCTCAGATCCTAGCCTGTTCAGGTTCTCTGGAGGAAGCAAATGAAAGGAAGGACCATCCTACCTATAACATTGGCTTAGTATGTGAGTTTCCTTGAGTTGTTTCTTCACAAACTTGAGTGAATCTTTTTTTTTTTAATTAAAAGCTTTATTTATACATCATGAGATTGGCTTATTTTCTATGTACAGTTCAACTATTTTTAATATATTTACAATGTTGTACAACAATCTCCACAGTCTAATTGTAGAATGCTTCTATTACCCCTTAAAAACAGCCACTCCCTTACACAGTAATTTCTCTTTCCACTCTTTCTTAGGCAATCACTCATCTTTTCTCTGTTCTATAGAGTTAATTCACTTTATCCACCTCTTGTGGATTCAAGTATTTAACCAATAATGTTTAAAAAATATGCATCTATACTGAATATAAACATATGTACTTTTGTTCTTGTCATTATTCCCTAAATAGTATAAAATATTTGTACACCATTCACATTGCATTAGTATTGTAAGTATATGAGAAGTACAAAGGTTATATGCCACTTTGTGCATTTTGTATGAAGGATTTGAGCAGCTGCAGATTTTTGTATTTTCAGAGAGTGGAGTGGGAGAAGAATTCTGGGACCAATCCCCATGAACAACAAGGGACCACTGTAAATGGAATCATACAGTACATTCTCCTTTGAGTCTGGCTTCTTTCACTCCACAATGTTTTGAAGGATCACCTATACTGTGGCCTGTATTCGTAATTCACCAAACACTAATTTCTATAGAATCTTCCTTTGAGACATGGGCCTTTTTCTATTTCGACCATAATCATTTTAGTCCAGGTGCTTGGTCCTCACAGTGTGGCCTCTGACCAGTACTATCAGCCTCTCCTACAAGATGCTCCTTGCAGAAACTCAGTCAGAGCCTGCATTTGAGCGAGATGCCAGGGAATTCCTGAACACACTGGAGGTTGAAAAATGCTGTCCAAGAAATTCATCATCTCATCTGAAGTACTTACAGCAGGTTCTGCACTGGCCTCCCTCCCTCGGGGTCCCCATAAGACCACTCAGCCTACACACTGCTCTCTATGATGTTCCCCAACATGCCAATCTCCACATGCGGCCTCATTTCTTCAACAACTTCAGTGACTTCCTGTTGGTTGAGTGCAAAGGTATTACCATTTCAGTGTGATACTCAAAGCTTTCTAGAGCAGTCTCTTTTCTACTCAGTCAAGTTTCTTTCCATCAGTTCTCTAATACCAACTTTCAGGTCCTGCTGTATCAGACTCCTCACTATACTTGGACCTCATAATCATTCTCAAATTCAAGTTTCTTATTATTAAACTGTTCTCCCCTCTATTCTTCTAAAGTCTCCAAAGACCAGCTCAGGCCCCATCCCTGCCTGCCCCACCCCATATAGGACCTTTCGCAGACAGTAGATTTATAATAATTGCTACTTACTCTAAACTCTTAAAATACTTACTAAACACTGAATTTTGTGTTTACTTCTCAGCAACTCACAGTAATTATTACTATGGAGATGATGATAATGATGATGACACCAAGGATTTACACAGCAATGTATAGTTTATTAATATTTTACCTTATTATGCATATAATCTGAATATCTTTTAAAAATGAAATCTAAGATCCTAGAGAATAAAAATAATTTCTTATAGGTTACTGGCTTAGTTACTAAAAGCCCTGACCTTACTAAAAGTCCAGGAACTTCATACATTCTACAGGAATTCATACCAGACCAGAGACAGGGTGATAAATTTTCCTCTAAGCTGGAAGAACTGACTCCAATGGAGACTACATAACAGAACTGTTAAAGGATATGAGATTAAAAAACACAACCTCCCCTCTTCTTATGAATATTTATTCAGGACTAAAGATATTTTATGTATGTCATATAATTTTTTGTTAGACCTCTATGAAGTATTTTATTCTTATCTTGTGAAGTACTCTTGTTCATCCCTGCAGATGAGGAAACTGAGGCTCAAAATGTTATGCAACTTTCCCACAGCATACAGCTGTTTCGTAGCAGAGCTAAGAGCAAAACCCAAGTTTCTGGCTCTTATTACTTTGTTATCTCTCTAAATTGTGAAAGCAGTTCCACCAACAGAATATTGAAACAAGACTGGGGTAACTAGGGTCTTCGAGGTCGCGACTATTTTTCCAAGTCAGGAAGTGTTTCCACAGGCAATATTCCTGTTTTCATTGGAACACTGGTGAGATTTAAAGTCACCCATGAATTTCCTCCTTTGCGTCAGCAAACGCTCAGAGGGAACACCCCAACGGATGCAGATGGACTCCACCAGCTTCCTTGGCCAAGTTCTTCTCATTCTTTGCCTGTGGTAAGTGGCCTCATGGGCTGACCACCCTCTCTGAATGCATTGCCTTCAGCCTTCACTGTAATTTCATCTTGGAGTCCAGGGGACTCTGACACTGTCAGATGATAGCTATAGATGGAAGCTAAACTACCTCATCCAGTCAGTTTCTTAATGGAGATGAAAAGAAATTCTGTGCTGATTACCAGTAAGTTTTCAATATCATCCAACTACTGAATCCCTGAAAAATGTTTACTGTCTTGCTCTAGGATTATATAGCTATTGCTTTGCAATTCTCATTCTTTTCTAATGGTTCCCCAGTCACAAGAGAAGAAAAGAAAACAAAAAAGAAAAGAAAAGAACAACACCCAGTCGCAAATATGACTTTCATAAAGCCATTCCATTCCATCAGAATGAAGTGGGATAGAGGAATGTAGAAACTTGGATTCAGGAGAGATAGTAGGTGTAATGCAGTCCTGATGTCTCCAAGGATGGCATTCTAGGGAGGGACTTGTCAGTTACCGAAGGATGCACTGGTGCAAAAGAAAACACCATCAATTTAGTAGCTTAAAACAACATCTGTTGAGTAGGTCATAGTTCTGTAGCTGGTACAGCATGGCTGAATTCCCTACTCAGGGGCTTGCAGAGCTGAGATGGAGGTATTGGCCAGCTTGAGTTCCCATCTCCAGGCTCTGTGGAAGTCTGCTTTCAAATTTACTCTTTTTGCACCCATCAGCCTGTGGTCCCTGTTTCCTTGCTTGCTATTAGTGGGGGCTGGCTTCAGCTCTTAGAGGTGCCCACATTCATTGTGATGAGGTCCTCCAGAACTTCAAGTCATCAACACTGTGTTGAATCCACCTGTGCTTCACACCTCTGAATTTCTGTTTGGTCTTGGGCCAGAGTGAACTCTACTTTTAAAGGGTTCATGTAACTAATTCAGGCCCACTCACATGATCTCAATGAATTTGAATTTTTAAATACATGCCTGAAATTCCTTGATAGCAATATCTAGATTAGTGTTTGAATAAATAAATGGAAGAAAATATGTGCTTATTAGAGATAGATTTTGGAGGGTACCTTAGAATTCTGCCAGGCATAAGAAGCATAGAAATGAGACTCTCTTCTCCCAAGTCCAAGTTGTCTCACCAACAGGATATTGAAACAAGACTGGGGTAACTAGGGTCTTCAAGGTCACGACTATTTTTCCAAGTCAAGAAGTGTTTCCACAGGCAATATTCCTGTTTTCATTGGAACACTAGTGAGATTTAAAGTCACCCATGAATTTCTATTTTCTATTTTGTGCCTTGTAAAGTTTTTAATGAATGGTTGCTTGGTTTCAATAATGATCGCTTCTTCTTCCTTCTCTATTCCACAACCAAGTCTAAGTCTTTTGTTTCATGGATAAGGAGGTGAAGCCCAGAGAGGTCATAGTGTGCCAAGGAGGCCCATTGGTTAGTGCTGAACATGGTGCTACATGCCAGGCCTCTGACCCCTGATCCGTTGCCCTTCTGCAACACAACACCAAGAAGGTTCCCTTCATCCTTTCTCATCATCAAACTACTCTGAGTCTCACATTGCCTCCACTGGTCCTTTAATGATTCCTGTAAGGCAGGTATTAGTATTATTATTGCTGTAGGGTCTGTCTGACTCAAACCAGTCTGAGAAGTTCTCTCTGACTCAGGGCACTGTGAGGAAAAACTACTGGGATTTCTTAGGGAATTAATTAACTCCTGTGGGCATTCCATGATACTTATGGGCTCTTTTGCTCCCCTACAAGATTTCTTTTCCTGTCCTGTGTCTTTCTTATGTAGATAAGTGCTCATTGCACAGCTCAGGAAATGCTGGTACCTGAGCTGAGATATGGTTTGTAAGAAACATGAAAGAGTATTGTGTTCTGTGATCTTTCTCTGGAGTCCCTCCTGTGCCACCTCTCCAGGCAACAGAAACACTAGCAAGGAGTTTATTGATACTTATTCCTACTGACCTAAACTTGTAAACATCAATCACTCAATGGTTCCATTGGATTGAGCATACCATTAGCCCTGCTCAACCAATGAGGAACAAGGGGTATGACCTAAGTAGGCAGCTTGAGTCTTCTCTGAACTCTGAGTTAGCACGCTCCTTCTGCGTTGGTCTTCCTTCTTGTTTAATACACATTACAAAACAAATTATGAAAATGGGCAACCAACAATAACCTAGGCCCATACCAAGAGCAGCATCTTTCAAGGATTTTGGATTATAACCTTTTGCAGAAAATACATAGTATATTAACTTCTGTATTCTATACTTAGGCACACACATAAGTAAAAAGGAAACAAAAACCCCATGAAATTATATCCTTACTATTGGTATTTTCCATTGTATACTCTTTCTTAAAATGTTGTGGACACCAATTAAGGGTTGTAGTCTGGTCGGGAAAAGAGTTTCTGGATCTGCTTGGAGGTTTTAGAGACTTGTTACTGCTAATCCATGCTCCTCCCACAATGAACATTGTACATGGGTCCTGAAGATTAAAGTTATTCCCAACAAGGGGAAGCAGAATGCCAGTACTTTAGTTGAGTTTCAGAGCTCTGTATCATGCGTGCAATCTGAGAGCAGTGATGCGTGCTGACTCTATCAGTCATTCAATGGAAACAAATATCTGATGGTTATGGTGAATTCCAAGATGGCAGGTGTGGTAAACTCAATGAAAATTTTAGTTTTTTGAGAAACTACTCTGAAGTATCCATTATTTTAAATAATCCTCTTTATAGTCCCTGTGAAGGTATTCTTATTTAGCTGAATAAGAGTAAACTAAAGTCCAGAAAATTTGCAACTTGCCCAGAATGTCGTGGAACACAGAACCCTTTGATCAGAGAGAACAGAGGCCTTGCTCTATGATCTGGTCACTTGAAACAGGCAAATACATGAACAACAACAATAAAAATACATCCTTACATAGCATTTGTCTATTTTCCATGACTTAAAATTTATCTTCTGATGCTATTGCAAACGTTTTCTGGAAGAAACACCACTATTACTGCCCTCCAGTTTCTGCCATACCAAGGCATACCTGGGCAAAGTTAAGCATCTACTGAAGGTTGAAACAAAAGACGGCTTTCAGTGCCCTCTTGCCCTTCTCATCTCCCAGTGACTACATGTGTCTTGCCCTTTGAGTCAGAAAGTGAAATTGGTGAGAAATGCAGATAAATCGCAGGGAAGGTCATAATGGGTGTAGGGGACTTATAGGCAGAAATCAGTAGGTCAAGTACAGCTAGGGTCCACCAGAAACTGTTCTCACCCTCTTGTCCAGCCAAGCTAAACCCCATAGTTGTGTGTGTGTGTGTGTGTGTGTGTGTGTATGATTGTGTCCAATTAGCTTCCAGTTATTAGCAACCAATTTGCACTAATTATCATCTTATAGACCTCTCAGTTTGCCCTGTTCTTTTAAAGTATTTTAGTATTCATCTGCAAGTTGCCTGAAACACAGCATATAGAAGAGAGACTAACCTGGAATTTGGGGTTTTAGTCTTGGGGCTGTTTTTCAAAAGTTATTTGGCTTTTTTTTTTTTTTGAGATTCTCACCCATTTGTAAAAGAAGGATAATATTAGCCACTCTCCACACCACATAATGTTTTGGGACAATGATACAAATGCAGTTGTATTAAATCTATTTTCTCTGAAGGAAAAAGTCTTCTAATAGACTCTAGTTGCAATTTGGGTGATTTAAAAGCATCAGTCTACTTTCATGTTTTTATTTTTGTTTTCCAAAATTCCATTAGGGGGCTGGGTTGCTTAGGTGACCTTTCGGTTCTCAAAGAAAGCCTAAGTATTATAGAAACCAAGACTCTAACATGTTTCCATTGTCAATCATGGCAGTGTGGCTGGAACATTGTGAGTGAGAAGTAGAAAAGTGACAGGTTGAGGTAGAAAATGTGGGTAGGAGGCTTATCTTGCAGGGTGGTGGGTAGACCATGGAAGGAAGCTGGACACAAAATAGTTAAAGCAAATAATTTTCACTTTTCCCTAACAAAAGTGTAAAGGGGCAGTTTACAGGAAATGGGTGCCTCCTCCATCTGAAAGCTTTGGCAGGTGGAGAAAGCTAATTCATCGGGTCATCAGCAGCTTGATGACCCAACTTCTAACTCTCCTGCTGGCACCCCCACAGGTGGTGCATGTGTGGTCTCTGTACTAGAGTCTTTTCCTTCCACCACTTCATAACTCCTAGAATCCCTGCCAACCTGTTTCACCCAAGGGGAAGAGAAAAGTGTTAAGAAAAGGAGAAAGAGGAGACTCAAATGTACTTTGAGGAGCTATACCATCCTCAAGGTGAATGAGGAGTTCTCAATGGTAGGCTGAATAAATACCTTCCAAAGATGACCATTTCCTAACCCTCAGAACCTGTGCATGTTACCCTATTTGGCAAAAAGGGCCTTGGAAATGTGGTGATCTTATACAGGTAAGAAGATAGATTCTCCTCCAGAACCTCCAGAAGGAACCAATCCTGTCAACCCTTTGACTTTAGCTCAGTGAAACTGATTTCACACTTCTGGCTTCCAAACTCTAAGACAATAAATTTGTTTGATCTTAAGCCACTACATTCGTGGTAATGTGTGCTTCTTTGTTCCTATACTTTTCCTCAAACTTCACAGTGGCTGGACCTTAGGCTTGCTCATGTGCAGGAGGATGCAATTCTTTTGGGAACCAGAGCATGGATACTGAAAGTCTATCTGGGTGGCCGTGGGAGAGTCATGGCCTCTCACTCTGGTCTCACTTGTGCATAGAAGAGATAGTACCTACCTTGCAGGGTGATCATGAGGCTTACAGACAACACGGTGAGGTATAAAACATGGCCCTTACACACAACTGGCTCTAATATATGGTATTGGGAAACTCCAGAATCAGGCAGGTTATCGTCTCTATCGCCAGAGGCATCTTGAGTTTGAACTGAGATAGGTCAGAATCCTCTAGGTGAGGGGATTAGAGCACAGGCAGAAAGCCAGATGTAGCAGAGTGAGCTACCTTCACTCTACAGGCCATTTTGACCCCAGTATTCTTGCCAGGACCATTACCAATCCATTCTTGTGCTTGTTGTGCCAGCCTGGACAGGTCAAGCTTATGGTGAGAAGAGAGAAGACTCAAGAAAGGTTCTATGAAACTAGAAACCATGGGCTCCCGTTGTCTGAGATCCCACCCTCACGGTGTTATTTGTGGGAGGGGATCGGGACTCTATGCCAATAGATCTGGGACCTGATTCTGAAAGACTTCTATAGCATCAGGACATGTCCAGAAGAGAACTTCCTGGGAAAAAGGCTGATATCCTTGAGACAACACTTTGTTAAACAAAGCAAAGCAAAACAAACATTCTCTGAATGTCACTTGAAGAACTAATTTAAAATAAGTTTCACGTTTAGGGAAATACCACCTGTCAGAAAAACAAGTGCCATATAAGGAATTCTATTAACTAGACAGGGTAGGCAGGCATCTGGACACACCTTTTCTGCAGGGTGACTCATTCTCAGGAAGGAGCTTGATCAGAAATAAGGACGGCTTGCTCTGTTCTACTAGCTTCAGGTTTCAAGAAGGGGAGTGTCCCTTTAAATGAGGCTTTCCCAGCTCTTCAAGGTCAGTCTTGCTATTCTCTCCCTGGTCAACATCAACTTTTTCTTCCATCTCCAAGATGCAGCTTCCCCCACAGGTCTTATTGTTGGTTTGGAAAGCCTAATGGTACAATCTAGAATCTTGCAGCTGGGGATATCCTCAGAATCCAGAGACTTAAATGTTACACATGAACAAATCAAGTCTCATTAGGTGACTTGCCTAAGATTACCAGCCAAAGAGTGACAGGTCAAGGACTAGCTCTGCCATCTCCTAAATCCTACAGCTTTCTAAGCCATGACTTCAGACCTTTTAGACACAAACGCTAAAGTGCAGTGATGTGTAACTGATCAAATTAGCTAACTATCATCAAGAAGAGAGCAGGCCTAAAGAGCTGAACTCATTTTTTGAGGCTAGGATGGCATTTGTGAAGGGAATATAGCTCTAAGTGTAAGGGACAGGTTGTGGCTTTTGCACAGCCAGAGGCTTCAAGGCACTATGCCGAAGCAAATCTCTTCCCTTCTCCAAATCTTGCTACAAGCTTGTTGTGTAGCTAAATTTCTGATGTCCTTATTCTCAGGCCATTTTTCATTTTATTTAAAATTTTTTTCCACACACATATACTTTAATAGTTTCTTCTACAAGAGACAATACATCATCTTTTTAACAGAAATCTCAGGTCACAAGAGGCCAAACAGGTCCAAAAAAGGAAGATGAAAATTAAATACTTAAACTAATCAAAAGGCACTATGTGATACCACCTAAAACTTACTACCATGGTGCTAGCAGCCAAGGGGAATTGAGCTGCAGTAAATTATCTAATGTGAATGTTAGCAATGACAAAGTAGTCAGCACGTTTGTGATCCAAAAGACTATGTATGGTACAATGGTCATCTGAGCCCAAGGGGATGTGTGGGCAGGAAAAAGTCAAAGCGGCCGTAGGTAAAGCCAAATAAAATGGAATAGGTAAAAGGAAACTACCATGTTACAGGGGCAAGTAGATGATGATGGATCAGGCTTCTTCCAAGGAACACCTGCTACACTGTTTGATCCCGCTTTCCCACCTTCACAACTCCACCCTTCAGCTGCTCAAACTGAGCTGCCTACTCCTGCCTCACAGGCTGCTGCACTCCTGGGCTGCCCAGGGCATCCTGTAATTTAGGATACAATTTCAAGAACTTGTCAAACAGGGGTTGGCTTTCTTGCTAGTTGTTCTGAATGAAGAGCATTTGCATTTTAATCACACAGAAAGCACTTAGATTCTAGAGCTTCAAAAGGAACAGGCATAGATTCTACACATTACAAAATTTTCATGGATACTACACTTTTCAGGAAGGAACCTTAGGTATGATTTAGTTCAATTGACTCAGTTTTTACCTATGAGTACACTGAGTCTTCAAAGAGGTTACGTGACTGTCCAAAAGTATTAGTCCAATAGAAGTCTCACTAGAATTGTCCACATAAAAGCCACTAACCTCATGTAGCCACTGAGCACTGAAAATGTGGTTAGTGCTACTTAGGAACAAAATTTGAGTGCAGTTGATGTGAATTTAAACAATAATATATAGTTAATGGCTACCATATTGGACAGCATAGTTCTAATGTCACAGAGGTGGTATGCGGTAGGTCTCAGATTTTAGATCCTTTATTTTACCACTGCTTTCTAGGTCAAGGTGAGTTTTTCAGTGGAGCAACAGACTTATGGTGCCACATTCCTGGACAGTGGACAGTAGTGACTAAGGATGATTTCACTCGAAAATATGGACTCTTCTAAAGGGAAAGGGGAATAGAGAAGCTCATTTATTTATTTTTTGTTTAAGGAAATGTAAATGCCCACCATGTTTCAGGTGTGCAGTAGCCACAAAGGTTATTTTATATTTTTGCTAAACAGGTTTCTTAAAGATGAATGGTACAAAGTACTACATGAGTTCAAAGGTGATAGTCATTTGTCACTGATAAACTTCTCCAGCTTCCTTTGACAAATACTGCCTGTTACACCACAGAAACATGTGCAGTGACAACCTCCCTAGGATCAGTACTGACAGAGCCTGTGCTCAGTCCCCACAACCAAATTCTTAAGCAGCAACTTGATTTCCTTGGAATCTAGACTAGTTTTTCTTTATGAACTCAGCCCAGGAGAGTGCAGTACTATCGTGGCTAGGAGAATGATCACATGAACAGTTTCAGTTTGGTCTAGAGATCCAAATTCAATAGAGAATAAGCCTGAACACTATTCTGACATCCGTGTAATGAACATTTATCTGCCCTTTTACAAGTGTCATGAGTTCTCCTTGGGCTACCTGGAGGACAGTTACTGCTTACAGTCCTCATTAATCAGTCTGAGCCACCCCTATCTCCATGTGGCAAGTATGTACATGGGTGTGTATGCATGCATGTATGAATTGGGGACTTATGACAGTTAAGATACAGATTTATTTAAATACTCTTAAAACTTGAATATAGTCTGAAGGGGACTCAAATATACACGTAACTAAAATTCAAAGAAAAGTGAAATAAAAGACAGGCATAGCATAGGAAGTAGTCACTCTAGCTAGACAGAATCAGGACAAAAAATATGGGCAAACTAGCCTTGTGAGGGCCCTTGAAATATTCTACCAGATAAAGGTAGAAGGGAACATTTCAGATTAAGAAAATGGTGAAAGTAAAGAATCTGAGGTTAGAGAGTTACCCGTGGAGCAGGAAACTCTAGTATTGGATTGGAGCATGGGGGTTTGAGATAGGACAGCAGTAAAGGACTAAACCTGGTGTCTGATTGCCAGGCTAAGGAATTTGGACTGAACCTTGTAATCAGTATTGTGTCACTGATGGTGGTTGAGCTGTGAAATAGTAGTGTGAAGAGGAGCTGATATGGATTCTTCTAGTGACGGAAAGAAGGATTGTGGTGGCAAGAAGGTGACATTAGGAAATCAGTTAAGTGACTATTTGTGCAGTCCAGGAAGAGGGTCTATGCTTCTAAACAAAAGCAGTGGCCAAGAATAAGGCGTAGTCACCACATGGCTCCTTACTTGATTAAATGAAGGGAGAGGATAAGAATCAAAACCAGTCCTGAGAATCTGAGCCCAATTACCAAAGAAATTACCAAAGATATTATCAAAAGAAATAGAAAGTAAAGAGGAAATGCTGGTTTAGGAGAAAAATATGATCAGCCTGATTAAAAAATATCCACCAAACAAACAAAATGGAAAATGGATTGGAGAGGAACTTGCTGAGTTCACAGGAATTCATGAACAAACCAAATGAGAAGGAAGAGCAAAACAGGTTTTAAGAAATGTTATAGAAGAAAGATGGAGGAAAAGAGGCTCAGGGAAGAAGCAGAAGGACAAAATACAGCAGAACCAAAAAGAGAGACGTTATACAGTTTGCTTAGTCAAGTGGCTCCACATATTCAACTCTTGGATCTGTAGACTTGTGGATGAAGAGGACAAACGTGACACCTACTTTCACAGAATTTACAGTCCAGTGGAAAAGACAGATGAAGCAAATAAGCAAGGAAACTAATAAACAATTACAAATAGTAAGGGTTAGGATGGTAGCTCAATGGTAGGGTACTTCCCTACTGTGTTCAAGGTCATTTGAGGTGTCCCTAACACCTAAAAAACAAAGAAATGAACAAAGTAAATAAAAACACATTTAAAGCTATGAGTGAAATAATCTGAATGCTGCAGTAAGAGGATACTAAGGGTGTGCAACACACTTTTTTAGATAGGTGCCCACGGGAGACCTTTTTCTATGGATATTCTTTGAGCTGAGGTATGTAAACTAGAAGAGCCTGAAGTCAGAAAAGGGGACAAGCTTCCCAGTAGAAGAAAGATCAGGCAAAGTTGTTAAGACAGGAAAGAACTTGGCACATTGGAGGTACTGAAAGATGGTTAAGGTGAAAGGGTCACTGAGAGACATGAGATAAGACTAGAAGGGTAGTTAAGGTTAAATAAGCACTTCTTTCTGAACAGACTCTATGTTAGTGATGTTTTTTAAAAAAAGACTTTATACAGATTGATTAGTCAAATGGGCCCACATATCCAGTTCTTGTACCTGGAGCAGCTGGTTAGTGAAGCTGGATGATGTAGGCTGTGGTAATGAAATAGTAAGAGCAAAGGTATGAAACTGCAAACAAAGACACAGAACTGAAGGCAGGATTGAGAGAAGGATTCAGTCACAGGACTTGGTTGGTGGTCACAAAAAGAAGAGAGGAGAGAGATAATCACTGAAGATAGTTTCAAGTGTTAAGCACATGCAGACTCCTTCATAGAGAAACATGGTGGAAAAAGGGAAAGAGCTAGAGCTTCTCAGGCATCCCACCCAAGACCATCGTCAACTTGGACACTTAGGTGCCACGTTGATAGTCACAAGTTTGCCTTACTGTAGTTGAAGTCAAAGTGAAAAATGAAACATCCAGCTCCTACTCAAATCTGTGCCCAAAGTCCAAAGTAGGAAGCCAGCATTCCTGTTGGGTAAGAAGACTAGAGCAGAAGTCACTAGTAGAATTGGTCCCATCTCTGGTGGCATGGCTAGCCTTTGCAGCTCATAGTGGATGGCAAGGCCCAGGCAGGGGGATGAATTAGGAACGTCTCAGGCCTGGGTATCCTGCTAGAGAAGAAACTGTGCCATCCCAACCATCACTTCACACAGTGTGCCTGACTCATGGGTGTTGACAATTGCAGTATAATTTTAATTATACTAGACACTGTTTCATAATACTTCATGTCAACCAATATTTGGTAAAAGGCCATGAAGTTTTAATAGTTGGCTGCTTCAAGAGAGTGCTCTGCTTTTAAATCTGAGCTGGAGTAGAGTGAGTGAAATCTAGGTTATAATTAAAAGAGTTGCAAAGTGGCTGAAAATACTATAAATGCCAAATAAAAAAGAAACTCACTAACATACAGAGCCTGCTCAGAGAGAAGTGCTGATTCAACCCTCTGCTGCAATCCTGGGACTCTAAACTTTAGGTACAAAGTTTAGGAACAAGTTCCCAAATGTCATGGTCTCTAGAGGAGGTGAAATTTGCCTCCCTTGCCTTTCTGGGAGGCTCAGGCTTATACACTGGAATCTTTGAGTGGAAATTCAGGCAGAAACCAATGAAAGAGACAAAGGGAGACCAAGTGCCTATGCTCTCTGGCCTGGGAGAGACTGTGTTTCTCATGCTTCCTGTGAACCATTGGCATTGCCTGGAAGTTTGAACAATGCTTGTGCCTGCCTCATGTCCAGACCAACATGTCAGATCTTTACTTTGGGGCCTGAGCTTCAGAACTGAGAATCATCTGTAGTAAACTAATGCGATGCTCCCTGCCCTCAGAAGATGTCCATATTTTAGTCCCCAGAGCTTGTGATGTTCTGTTATCCTATGTGGCAAGAGGCATTTTGTAGGTGTGATTACAGTAAGGATATTTTGATGAGATGATCATCCTGGATTAGCCAGGTGAGGCTGATGTGGTTATGAGTCCAGTTATAACATGGGGAGTCAAAGAAGAGAAAGCAAGGTGACAATGGCGGGAAAGATTAGAAAGATGCCCTTGAAGGAGGAGGGAGGGGCTACAAGTCAGGGAGCACAGACTCTAGCTAGAAAGAGCCAGGAAACAAATGTCCTCTCACAGCCCTCAGAAGAGACGCAGCCCAGTCAATACCTTGATGTTAGCTCAGTGCGATTTGATTTTGGGTTTTTGATTTCCAGAAACGTAAGGGAATTAATTTGTGCATTTTAAACTAGAAGGAATGTGGCAATTTATTAGAGCTTCCCCATCTACCTAGGTGATGCTCATGACCAGCCAAGGTAAGAATCAGTGTTGGAGAGACTTGCCATTAAAAGTGCAGTTGGGGATCAGCAGCATCAGTGTTGCTAGGGAGGTCATTAAAAATATAGAATTGACCTAAAACTATTTTAGTGAAAGAAATTTTGGGCAACAAAGGCAAGCAGGGAGCATCATAATCACTGATTTGAAATTATACTATAAAATTAGTGGGATAAAGATAAAAAACATACTGGCAAAAAATCAGACCTGAGGATCAATGAAACAGATTAGAAGATGCATAAACAACTCCAAATGCGCTCAGTCACCTTACCTTTGGCAAAGGGGCCATGTGCCTTTACTAGAAGAAAGAAAGCCTCTTTAATAAATAGTGCAGGAAAAACTGGCTTTTCACATGCCAGAGATTAAGATTAGACTCATATCTCTTACCATATACTAAGCCAAAATAAAAGTGGATCAAAGATCTAAAACAGAAACTAATTCTAAAATAGAAACACTAGGCCATTCGTGTACTGGGGGGTAGAGAACAAGGCCACACCAGCAATCAAGGCCAATCTGGGAACCAGTGCCATGTGCAGACAGCCGCCAGACTGGAACAGCCAGATCCCAGCCTCTCCCTGTGAGTCAGCGCCATTTGTAGACTGGGGTTACAGAGAACAAGGTCTCACCAGCAAGCAAGCCCAGTCTGGGAACCAGTGCCATGCGTGGGCCACTGCTGGACTGGAACAGACAGATTCCACCCCCTTTCAGCACACAGGCTGGCAAACAAGAAGTACCAATCCCCCACCCCCTACCGTAAGTGACCAGCTTATGTGAAGAAACACAGTCTGTGATGATAGCTATGGAGGTGAAATGCAATTGGGTGCCTGTGGTGCTTTGCTGTCTCACTAAGATTACAAGTCTAGGACCAGTGGTCTGATCATAGGTTCAGAGGATAGAGGTACACAGTGTGACATCTAGTGGGGATTTCCTTCTGAGGGTTTCAGCCATTGTTGATTCTCCATGGTCTTGTTTTGAAAGTCCTATATCGTTTCCATTGTTTTCTTGGGTTCAGTTTTATTCTCTTTTGTTTTGTTTGATTATATCAAATTTGATGGCAGGAGCAGCTATTTCAAGGTTAGCAAGATATATTATGGTGGCAATTTTAGATTTACTATTGGCTTGTTTTGAAGTCCTTTATTGTATTCATTGTCTTGTTTTTATTGTTTCTATTCTATTCTGTTTTGTTTGATTTTTACTATGTCTGAAGTTACCTGCAGCTATTTTGAAGATTTTGAAAGGCATTATGGCAACTATTGTTGATTTTATAATGTTTTGAAGTCCTGTATCTCTTACACTGGTTTGTTCTGATTGGTTTTATTCTATTTTGTCCTCTTTAAAATAAAAAAAATTTAAAAATTAAAATAGAAACACTAAACCTTATGGGAGATAAAAAAGGTAGAACTCTTAAAGACATAGGTGTATACAAGGACTTCATGAACAAAACCCCAACTATACAGGAATTATCACAAATAATCAACAACTTGGATTTCATCTTATTAAGAAGGTTTTGCCCAGCAAAACCAACCACCAACAGAGTAAAGTGACAACCCATAAAATAGAAAAGAATTTTTCCAGCTGTTCCTTGGAAAAAGTCTACTATCTAGAATATATTAAGAAATCAGACCTCCAAAATTTAAAAACCAAATCCAAAAATGGGCATCTGAAATAGACACTTCTCAGGTAAATAAGTAGAAACAGCAAATAAATATATGAAAAAATGTTCAACATCACTAGTCATCCAAGAGACACAAATTAATACAATTTTGAGATTTCATCTCTCTCCAGGAAGAATGGCTATTATCAAGAAATGAACCAATAACAAATGTTAGAGGGACTGTGGGGAAAAAGGAACCCTTCTTCACTTTTTGTAGGAGTATTGACTGGTGCAACCACTGTAGAAATCAGTGTGGAGATTCCTCAAAAAACTAAAACTGGAGGTTCCATTTGACTCAGGTATTCCCCTACTTGGTTTATTCCTAAAAGATTTAAAAGCATCATACCACAGTGATATACAAACACCTATGGTTATAGCAGCACAGTTTGTAAAAGCTAAATCTTGGAAACAGCCCAAATGCCCATCAACCAACCAATGGATAAAGAAGATGCGGGGTTTTATCTCTATAATCAAGTACTACTACTCTGCCATAAAAAAGGCAAACTTGAGACATTTCTAGGTAAATGGATGCATCTTGAGACCATACTCTCAAGTGAAATAAATTGTACACACATGTTTAATTATTGTGTTGTCTCTCTGGTGTGAGAAATCAAAAGGGTAAATAAGGACCAAAATGTGTAATAGATACTGGGAAATAAGAAGAAAATGTTCAAATGGGAAGAGGAACAAGGGAAGAGGAAGGGCAAAAAGAAGGGAAAATGAAAAGGAGAGAAAATAGAAGGAAAAAATGGAAACAATGCTTTTGTAAATAAGCAGGGAGAAGAGTGGATGAAGGGATGGGAGGGGCCTGGGGCAGAAAGAAGAATCCACATATACCATGTACAGGTACAAATTTCCTATGATGAATGCTCTCATTATGAATATCTAAAATATACCAATAAATTAATTTTAAAAAACAGGATTGAAGGTCTCCAGATGATTTGAATGCATGTTTGAATTTGGAATTGTTGAGAAACAGAACAATGATTTTCCAAGGGTAATTTTAAAAAATAGATTCCCAGGCCAGGACATGCTGGTTTTAGAAGTTTTCTAAGAAGTTTTAATGTGAGACCATGAGAACTAGTGGTCTAGAACAAACAATTATTGTGTTGAATCCTGGCCCTACCACTACTTTCATGTCCTTAGGAAACTCAATTGACCACCACAAGACTTGTCAAGGAGTGATGGTTGTACTTACTTCAAGGGCTGAAGTGAAGACTGAGAGAGATAATGTACCTAAAACATACTCTAGCATCTCCATAAGTGACAGATACTATTACTAATATTGATCATTGTGTTTTTTACCTTTCCAAATGCTTGTGACAAATATTGAGGTAGATCAATTTAAGAAGAAAGGTTTATTTTGGCTCATGGGTTTCAGAGGTTTTAGTGTGTGGTCATTTGGCTCAGGGCGCTGGCCCCACATAGAGGAACACATGGTAAAGGAGGCCTGGTCACCTCAAGGCAGCCTGGATACAAAGAAAGAAAGGAAGTTGCCAGGGTGCCAACATCCCCTTCACTGTCATGCTCCCCAGTTCCTTCCACACTGCCCCACGCCCTAAAGAACCAAGCCTTCAGTGCACGGGCTTTGGGGAACACTTCCAAAATATTGCAAGCCTTTTATCTGTGAATGAGATCCAATCAGATGAATCAGAGGGAGATTCAGGTCTTGAAGTACCAGTAGAGGTGTTTGAAGTGAAGAGGGGAATTATCTCTTATCTCTTGGTAATTTTCTAGAGTTATGGGTACAGAAAGCTTATCTGAAACTTGGAAATAAAACAGCAGGTCACCAAGGATTTTTTAAATGCTAGACTGACTTTCTATTGTTTAAGCTATTTTACAACTCTAGAGAAAGCAGACTACACCCTTTAGGTTTTGTCTGTTAGACATGCAAATCATTTCTCTCCAGTAGAAAAGATAACCCTAAAGTTGTCATACAGTTTATGGCCTTGTTGGACATTAACTAGCTATGTACCTAACCTAGCAATCTTATCCTAACATTACCTATAAATACCTAGCTTCTCCAATGCTCTTTAAACTGTGCTAATTGGATAAAATATTTGATATATATAGCTTTTATATTTGCATGAGCATCATTTCACCTTTTTGAAAATGTCTGTTGATCTGTGGTTTGTCCGAAGCTTGATCCCTTCAAATATCAGTTCAAGACAAATCTGATCCAGATTCCATGTCATAGTTGTTTTTCCTTTTGGAGCATGAACAAAGAAAAGCAGGGAAGAGAAGTCTGTGGAGATAGGAGAATTTGTGCATTGACAATGAAAATAACTTATTTTTCACTTCTTTGATCCAAGAGAACTTCATTCATATTGTAACAGTTGTTGTTACCTTGTGTGTCCTGGCTAGATATTTCTGTGTCTTCCTTCCCACTGCATGGTGCGATCTTTGTGATTATGAAAGGGATTCTCTCTCACGTATCTTCATATTCCTAGCATCTAGCACAGAAATCAGCACTTAGAAGTAAATAAATACCTCATTTAAATAAACAATGCTGACTTCATCCTGGTTACACAAAATTTGGCCATGGACCAGATATACCGTATCAGGCAGGAGCAGTCAGAGTGCAGAATACGCTCTTACTCCAAGCTCACTGATCAGACTTACTCATCTTATCTCCATAAGATGCCCCAAGGAATTCTACCCACTCTTTTGGACAATTTTCAGTTCAGGGGTAGTGGCTTTGCTAACAGAGATGAATACACCTTAGGCAGAGAAAAATTACATTGCTTTCAGTTTTAAGATTCAGTTGTAAGTGCAAAATTGAGATTGTTGCCTCAGCAGTGTTGTTCCAGGACCAAAGTGGGACAGAGTGCCCTTCTTAGTAGAATGCCACTTGGGTAGATATAATCTTTGACTTTGGGGGGACAAAGTTATTAATCAAGCTTAGTTAAGTGGGAGGAGTGGTTCATTCTCTCATTCTAACTCTACAACCAAAGGACTCTGTTCTGTTTGATTCTAGCTTGGGTTCACAAACCTTTACTCACCAGGAGGGTCTGACTCAATTTCTGCTGGCTGCCAGCCCAAATCAGATGAAAGCCCAAGTGAAATTATGATGGTTTAATCATAAAATTTAAATTCATATTTGAGACATCCAGGGTTTAAATTGTCAGGGATGTTTGCCCAATTTCTTTAATAAGAGCTAAAGACAAAGAAAGACAAGCAGAAATTTGGGGGGAATGTCTCAGACACAAAGTCTTAATAGGAGAGGTGGCTGAAATACGTGATACACTGCAGGTCTGAATCTAGAGTTACAGAACAGGGATCTTCAAAAATATTTGCAAAGAGCTTTAATTTCTTTATTAGAAAATCATGATTTTGTTTTGTCTGAGGCATGCTTCAGTTCTTCCTAATAAATACCCAAGTCTATCTATAAAAGAATGAGGGTTTTGTTTACTTTCCCAACAAAGAGATTAAACAACTCAGTAGTGTAAATAAAGAATCAGCATAGCTGAGTTTCCAGTTGAGGAAACTCAGCTCACGGAGAGTCGGCAAACTCAGATCTTCAGTGTCAAGAACCTGAAGGAAGTGTGAGAAGACAGGCCCCTGGATGTTGCTAGAGATGGCTAGCACTGCGTAGACCAGAGATTGAATGCCCAGAGAAGTCATTCGCATTCACGTTTTTATGACACCATGGGACAAACAAAACAATCTGAGGATACAATTGGGCTTACTTTTTCATATTGCTAACACACCAGTCTCAAATTTTTCTGCCTAAAATTATAACACTCTAGCATCCGTAGAAATGAGTATTCTATGTCAACTCCTTACATTTAGCCAAGAGGTGAAAATTCACTCTGTATTTGTGTATACAATCCTGTGTGTGTATTTGTGTAATAAACCAAACAGGTTCAACTCTTATTAACCAGTTCTTTGGAAATCATTTAGTTGCTGCTAATGGAAAGCAACAAGTTTAAATCATAGGGGTGGGGGGAGAGAAGAGACAGAGAGATTCAACCAGTAGTCTTTTCTATTTATCTGGCACATATTTTCATGAGACTATAAATAATTGATAAATAGATTTTTTAAAATGGAAATAAAAATCCATGTATTTAAAAACAAAAGATTCCAGGGCTCAAAATTTAATTAGTTGATTATTAGGAAAAGGCTACGTTCTTCAGAGAAGGTGATGACTAGTGGCTGGACCCATCATCTTGGTAAACTCACTCTGCCCTAATGAAAACCAGAGCCCCACCAGACTTCCTCAACCCTAAGGTTGGCATAAAGTACAGGGATCACCATTGTTAGCTTTCTGCTTGGTTTTGTCTCAAGGCCATCCCATGCCAGCTTTCTTCATGCCAAGGCAGTCACTAGTGACGCTCTTCACTGCAAAGGTAGAGAGGCCAGGGGGCAAGCTAGTTGGCATCCTTTCAAGTCTGTCTCCCACAGTTGCAAGCTCATTCAGTAAACACAAAAGTCCTCTGTTCAGCATTGTTCTGTGTCTGTACAGTATGATTTTATTACTTTCCATGGGCCAGGTACTTTCTATGAATATTTTTCATCTAATCCTCACAACAAATAAGTATTAGTACATTCGGTACCCCCATTTTGCAGGTGAGCAAATTGAAATTTAGAGTTTATGTAACTTGCCCCCACGATTGGAATTGAAAACCAGATCCATCTGCCTTTACAGCCTAAGCTTTCAGGTCTGTACACCTGCACACTTTGCTGTAGGCCAGCACTTTGAGCTCCAAGCAGGACACAGTTTATTTCCAGTTGTAGAGGAGGGGTTGTGTGTGTTCTTTACTAAAAAATAAATGTTTAAAAACAATATCAAAATTTTGGAAACTTTACTGGTGAGCCAGTACATTAGGTATTTTGCAGTGTTGGTGTTTGAAAAGCAAATTTTCAAAAGGTAAATCCTATTTTGCTGCTGACTTCAGCTATAAAATCAGAGCCACATTCCCATAAGATAGAATAAGAAAGCACAGTTCTCTACTCACTGGGTTGAAAACTGGCAAGAGTGGCCCAGATGACCTGGTTGCAGTAGGGAGAAATCAGGGAGTTACAGTCTTCTCCTGCTTGTGGAATCTCCTTCCCAAGGCAGTCTCCTCCCGCCCTCCCTCCCTCTTTCCTGTCCTGCATCACACTTGTCAGGGTCTCCAACTGTGCTTAGCCATGCTTTGCACTGCTTCTTGATGACCCCATCAGCTCTGTCTGTTAAGATGAATAACAGCAAGGGCTGTGATATCACACTTTATTGTAGGAATAATCATCTTACTCACATTTACAGTAGGGAAATTTCTTGATTCCAGACTTAATGCCTTATTTGATGAAGTCTAGTATTCCCAACACCTGTAGATCATGCTTTGCCTCAAATAAGATATGTCTTTGAGGTAACTGACAATTTGGAATGATGAATTAAAATTGGGCATTTCATTAATTGAATTTGGAGGCCATTTTCTTGAATACAAATTTTTGAAGATCTATTCTAAGTATGTTTTGAGAGTCTCAGAAACTTCAACAATAATCGAAGTACAATAATAAAAATCTGAAAGTTTTAGATATCTTTTAATTGGCCTATCATATCTCCCATGATTCAGCTTGAATACTTTCCTTCCTCTACCCTGTCCTTCCTCCCAGAGCAAATATACTTCCAGCAGTAGAGATTTGTCCTTGTCTATTCTACTGGAATGTCAGTCATTATAACAGAGGGACAAATCTGCCAGAGGCCTATAGCATGTAATTGGGAGGGATATTGCACAGTTTCAGTTTTAAAGCTGGAACCACCTCTTACTAAGTGTGTGACTTGAGGGAACTGTTTTTTTAAAATTTTTATTTTATTTTAAAGATAGTAAAATCCAACAAAACAAAACACAACGAAGCCAATCAAAATGATGCAGCAAAATTGGTAGAGAACTTCAAAGCAGGATACTATGAAAACAACAATAGCTACCATAGTATATCTTCTTGTCTTCACAATAGTTGTCCATTCCATCAGGTATAGCAAAATCAAACCAAAAACAAAACAGAATAGAACCACTCAAGACAGAATATTGAATAAAGCAAAACAATTAATCAGAATAAAACAAAACAGTGCAAACAGTATTGGACTTCAAAGACAAGGTAAAAGGAAATCTCCTATATTTGCTATATTGTATATTGCCATCCTCCCAAGAGATGCTCAGACCGCCAGCTCCAGGCCTGGAAAATATCAACCAAACAAGACAAGCATTTAGTTGCTTTATGTACCTGAGTTGCTATCAACTCAGCCTGTCCTTTGAACCAGCTGGTTGTTTGTGGGGGGGGTCTGGGGAGGGGACACAGTATTTAATTCTCAGCCCATGCCCCAGTAGGCTCACAGGAGGCACTATCTGACTTTTCCCTCCTTGGAACCCATGCAGTTTGCACAGCTTACCAGAAAGGCTGGCTAGTTGATTTCTTGGTGGCTCCTCCCAGTCCCAGCATGGCCGATTTTTGAGAGATGCTGACTTTTCCCTCCCTGGAACTCACACAGTTTGTGTGGCTTACCAGAAAGGCTGGCTAGTTGATTTCTTGGTGGGGGCTTCTCCCAGTTCCAGCATAGCTGATTCTCAGGAGGTGCTGGCTTTGAGGGAACTGTTTTAACATTGTTGGTCCTTTGTGTCTCCATCTGTAAAGTTAGTGCAACCATGTTTGTTCAAAGAGTGTTTTCTTTTACTTTTTTCTTTGTTTCGTTAGAACTACTAATGCGTGGCAGTGTTCACTGTTATTCTTAAGAGGAGTAGACAAATATGGTAATTTTCAAAAAAGATATATAGGGCAAAATATAGGGAGATTTATTAAAAGGCATGTTGGACCACTCAGTGAGCATATTTATACCTCCTCCTCCAATCTTTGTCACACATG
The DNA here is from genome assembly GCA_004363535.1 of Dasyprocta punctata. Taxonomy (NCBI): domain Eukaryota; kingdom Metazoa; phylum Chordata; class Mammalia; order Rodentia; family Dasyproctidae; genus Dasyprocta; species Dasyprocta punctata. The sequence continues at coordinate 87,752 of RJWM01001898.1, read as the reverse complement.
ATGATGAAATAAAAGGACTGAAGGAAATTTCCTTTAAATGGCAGTACATTTTTGAAGGATAATAATGTGCTCAAACTTCCTACTGCACACCCACAACCTCTCACAACAAAGCGCATAACCAAGGATCATTTCCATTTCAAATGTTCTGTTAAAAGATAGAAGAAGTTATTAGCCTTATTGTTGTTTCTGGGGAGTCAGATCTGGACACCTGAACCCACTCATAATTGCTTTATTCCGAGAGTCTCACAAGGCTGCAGGTCTGGACAGATGGGAGCAAAAGTTCTTTGGCTCCTAGTCAGGAACCAGCCAAGGTTGCTGAGCATGGCTTTGCCCCATCTCAGAGTTGGTATGACCTCTCGGAGGGAGGGCAAATGGCGGTTACCAAACAGGTGGGTAGGTGTTGTAACCCAAAGCCAAGAGTTTCCAAAACCCCAAACAGTTGTCAAATACAGATGACAAGCACCACAAAATGCAGCTGCCTCACCTTCCACCCACACAGCGTGGCTGCCATGTTGTTGCAGAACTGCCTGGCAGGGAAGCCCCAGCTGCTCTTTGCCTGAGGCATCCCAGACAGAGGAACACTGTTCTTTCTATAAGACGATGCTTCTCTGGGTGAGCTACAAGGACAGAGTGACCTAGAAGAATCACTAAACCAACTGTATCACAGAAATTAAGCCAAGGAAGAACATCTCTATGATTTAAGGCAACATAGTCATGGTACATGGTGGAGCTGGACAGATGACTTACTCTCATATACCTTCCAGTGACCAGTACCACTTGGGTTATGGGTTAGGTGACCACACATCCAGTTAACTGTAATCATGCCCCTTCAGTCTCAAAAATGCAGTGAGTTACATGATAAATTATAGCACCTTTAACTGTAGCTATGGCTCATAAATCATGGGGCTCATATTCCTTTCTTAGATGTTGGGGAGGTGGAAATAAAGCAGAAATACAATGCAGAACTTCTTAGGTGAATAGCAACCAAACCAAAATAATAGTCAAAGGATGCATTAGGCTCATGTCCGTTGGTACCAGCCTCAGCTTACTGGAGAGTGGAAACAGCAGTCTGGCTAGTGAGTGGACAAATGGCATGGCGATTTCAAGGAATCCTCCTGTGTTTGTAGCAAGGTAATCAAACAATGGTTGGGGCTCAAGGAAGCTGAATCTCCCTTGAAGTGAAGAATAGCAGCAAGAACCAGCTAGAATTAGAGGAAGAACAAAGGCAGACTCACGCTATACATGACAGGGAAGAATAGTGGGGAAGGCTGCAGGTTGTTGAGCGTATGGGTCCCAAGGAGCCTACAGTGCTCACACCAGAGGTTTTCCATTTGATCCTCGCAACAGCTTCACAAAGTGGGCATCAGGTTCTTGAAAGAGATAAAGTAACCAAGGATCAGAGTTTAGGTAATCTGACCAAGTTTATAAAGTCAAGAAGTGGCAGAGCAAGGACTACTCTCTTGAAAATCTGGATGGGAAAAGTCTATCCTCTATTACCTTCACCACACTGCTTGAAAACTAAGGAGTTGTTCAGACCAACAACTTTCAGGAAAGGTATCAGTGCAGAGTAATCAGAGAATATAATGTGCTTTTGATGGACAAGCGATTGGGTGTGTCTATGGGAGAAGAAGCATGGGAGAGCCTGAAAGGGCAGGCAAGGCCAGGACATAGAGGTCATGGAAATTGGATGAAAGTGGACTCAGTTCTGTGGGCAATGAGAAGAAGAGAAAATGGCCTGCCTACAATTCAGACTTTAGAAAAGTCATTTTGGTAGCTGGGTGATGGCTGGAAATGGGGAAAGATAGGCATTTTCTCAAGAGGTTAGTTTGGAGAAGAAATCTTTCAAATGCACCAGAAATACCTCATGTTCCCCTCTGTTACAGGCTTAAAATGTCCTAACTGATTTTGTGATAAAGTAAAAGCTCCTTGAAAAACTCTACAGGGCCTTTCTTGGCCATTTTGCCTGCCTTTCCAGCCATCTCTCCCCAAGTACCCAGCTTGCTTAGCTACCCAGGGTTCTTTGTGTACTTGCTATTTGCTCTATTTACAGCAACTTCCTCAAGCTTGGCAAACTTATTCTCAAGCTTCATGTTCCATATGCAAGGTTATCTTAGATGGCAAAGCTCTCCATATAACCCAGTGGGACCTGACCCTGTTACTCCACACAACCCTTCCAGGATCCTGTGTGAAGCTAGCCTTTATCTCACTTTATAACAGTTCCCCTTCTTGTCTATTTCTCAGACTCTTGTAACCAGCAATACATCTGATTCAATTTTCATAATTCGGTCTACTACTTGGCGTGCAAAAGACACTACATAACAAAATTTTCATCTTCAGTATTTGTGGAGTGAGAGGAAAAGACAGAATCAGCCACAACTCATCAATCCCTCTCCCTCAGCCTGACACCCAAGGTCCATCTAGAACTCCAAGGAATTTTACACATGTGTGTATATGGACAATCTAGCCTCTATGTCCACCCTCCACCTGTACCCTTCTTTGACTAACAAAGCCACCACCTGATCTTGCAAGCCTACAGATAGATCTCTGTCCAGTGCTGCAGTATACACATGGGGAGGGGGGTGCTCTGGGTGAGTGTCATGCAGATGATCTGTAAGCAAACCTCAGTCATTTGGGCAAGAAATCTATAGTCCTGGTTATAAAAGAATGGCCCAGAATTTGTGGGGGTCTGAGCTACTGGTGTCTGTGCTTAGATCCTCAACCTCCCAGACGAATGTGCAGCAATGGACCAAATAACTGAGACAAGTGGTACGATCTTTAGGGCTCCTGGAGGACCCAAATCCATTGCAGAGTTTGTAACTCTGGTGGCTCAGCCGAGACAGCCTCTGGGCGACCCGTATTGATGCAGAACAAGGAAGAGGCTTAGTGGAAAATGCAGGAAACCTGAGCAGGAACTTGGGAGGGGTTCAAGGACTCCTCCAAGCAACAGATGATGCAAATTAGGAAAGTCTCTAGGCATCCTCAGTTGTGGTGCATCCTGCGCCCTCTGAGGCATCTCCTTGTTCTCAGTTCAGCCATTCCCCGGGCCATGCGACAGCCCTGAACGTGTATTCGGCTTCAACAACTCCAACAAGAATTGAGGTATGTGGGTCCATGATGGCTTCACCTCTTCCCCTTGGCTCTGTAATCTTCGTAACTTGTGGTTAGGGATGTTACTAGAGAAATGACAGAGCCAAGTCCTCTGAAGTGTGGAGTCCATATGCTCAGGTTCAAGCGTGACACTATTCATCATTCTATGAAATATGTGAGATCATGGAGACCTGAGATGAAAGAAAGTATTATCAAGACAAAAGGCCTGAAATGTAATTGATCCCCAAAACATAATTGTATTCCATGGCTGCCCCAGATACCTTGAAACCACTCAGGCTGCATTAGATGCCTGATAGCCACTCTGGGAGATATTTGCTTGGGTGCAGCGGGCTTCAGTCATGGACCTATTGCAGATACTTCTACTCTGTGATCTCACTGGGTCACTCCACCCTATAGGAGAAACATCTTACACACTATAGAGGGGATCAGTCCTCCCCTCTGCAGCCTTCTCACTCAAGTCTTCAGGGCCGCTTTTCTATCATGATTAACCAGAAAGTCTGACATTGTACATGCAAGAATCTAACTTTTTCCTTTACAAGCAATTTCCCAACACCTTCAGTGACTTCCACCTGTGTACTGTTCTCCCTTATGCTGCAGGATAAGTCCTCAAAAGTCTCTCCCTGCTGGTATTTCTTGTCTATTCATGATTCCCATCTTGAATAGAGAGGCTAAGCTAGTACACTAGTAGCTAAAAGTCACCAGCAACCAGTGCTGGTAACAGTGAAGGTAACTAGCAGACAGTGAATGTTAGTGAGTAAAGGAGAATTGGTAGGCTCCACCATCTGCAGTGGCCAGAAGAGTTCCTGGGACCTGCCAGCAGAGAAGTTGCTGACTCTGAGTAGCATAGATGGTCATTAACACTGAAAGGATTGATAGCCACTGGTATTCAAAGTGCAGAGCTGTTAACACTAAAAGAGCTACACTTTCCTTATTTGTGATTTCTACACAAATTGGGCACAAACTCGAGGCTGGATAGATAATACCCTGGAAGCCAGTAAGGTACTGGAGACAAGGGTAGGCAATGGCGACAGACATCAGCACGTTGAAGAATCCACTAAACTATTGCCAACCTACATGCAGCTGAGAACCCATGCTAGCTGGTGAAATTAAGATGGGAGGAATAAGACTGTGAATAAGAAGACATTAGAAGAAAGATTCCTTAATATCTGGTGATCACTTGTGGAGAGAGAAAGAGATACAGACAGACAGAAAGGACTACTGCAGGCTGTGTTGATGGAAGGAATGGTATCATTCTATAAGTTCAGAAAGGAGAAATATTTGTGGGAGTGAATTCAGTGCTGGACAAAATAGGGCACTAGGATATAATTCTTCCATAGTTGCAAATATTAAATTTAGAGTCCAAGACAAAGCTTGAGGTTGGAAATAAGGATTTAGTAGTCAAGAGATGCCTGAAGCTATGAGTACAGTCACTGTGTCCAGGGAGAGACACAGGATGGTAAGAGGCATCAATGGCTGACACAGTGAATGTGTGGCAACTTCCAGGTCCAAGTACAGGAAAAGCCGCAGAGTGTATATGAGAAGGTGCTGGTGACCACAGAGCGGTGACTTACCAGGTGGTAACTGGGAGTAAATGGAAGGTGAAGCACAGGCAGTGTCAGTTTAGTTTCCAACAAGTTTATCTGTGTCAGAAAAACATACAGCCAGATGTTGAGAATGACACAGAATTTAGGAATGGTCATTGTGGTTTTGGCTGTGTTTCTTTTAAATATCAATGAACCTAGAGTACTTACACCTTGAAGGGAAAGCGATCAGTGAGAAGAGAAAGTCAAAGATGCGGCAAATAGACAGAAACTCAGTGGAGCAAGGTTCCCGGTGGGGAGTCCATGGAGTAAATTTCTGATCCAGATAGTGTTCCTGTGAAATAGAGTGGGAGTCATAAGAAGGAGGTTCTAGAATTATTACCAGTGTAAGAAGGAGGGGAGAAGCGTGGGGAGGAGGGTTTGTGGGCTCTGATGCAGCCACCATGAACTCAGCCAAGATATCCTGGGGAGTTGTGAACCTGGGCCAGACCTCCCAGGGAATCTAGGGTTGAAGTGTGGGGCCAGGCCTTCATTCTCCCCCACACACCAATCAGTAGAAGTGAGCTCTCTTGGGAAGAGAGTGGAACCTAGTGCAAGGTGATCCTGTTCTGTCAGCACACTCTTTGCCGATGGTAGGAGGTGACCGGCTTCTGCCACAGTCGCACTTCTAATAGCTGAAGTAGGAATTCATTCATTCTGCAAAGGAATCTAGGCTGTGTATCTGTATAAGGCCAGTTTCAACTGGTGAGGCTGAGTCAGAAGGAGAGAAATACTAAGAGATTTGTTGCAGAGAATTGGCTCACCTGATACTGAAGCCTGGCTGGGCAATTCTGAAATTCACGGGGAAGGCTTTCAGGAGAGACGGGCTGGAACTCTTGAGCACAAGTCAAAACTGCTGTCCATAGTCAGAATTTCTTCTTCATAAGGGAGGCCTCCACCCTGTTCTGAAAGCCTTTCAGGGAATTGACACAGGTCCACCTGACGCTCTGGAATAATCACTCTTACTTAAAGTCAGCTTTGACGCCTATCTGCCCTCAAGGAGCAATATCCATTGCTTCCTCTTCAGTGTTTTCTCCTCAGGAGCAGAGAAAGTATTTAATTGCCCTTGTACTCTCTCTCTTTTTTTTTTTTTTTTGGTACTGGGATCAAACTCACAACCTCACGCTTGCCAGGCAGGCGCTTGTGCCACTGAGTTAAATCCCCGGCCTTTCCATCCTTCTTGACTGCCCTGTCTCTACCTATCCTAGCTCCATGAGCTTCTGTCCCCTGATTCCCCATTCATCCTCCCCCACCCACTATACATCTCGATTACCCAGAAGCACCCAGGAACCTAGTCCCACCACTAGAACTGTTGCCTGTATAACACCAGGCCAGTTTCCTTCCACCCTCAGAAGCCTTCAGAGCTGAGTGCAGGCCTGAGAGCAGACACTGGCCTCCAGGTGGCCTCCGCCCAAAATCCCAAATTCTGCTCCTGCACTGCAAAACCAGTGTAACTGGAGCCTTGTGAGGAGCAGAGCAATATTTACAGTTAGCTCTGGGGCAAATGTAATTAAGAGCTTATTGTATTTCTGTTTCAGAATTCACTTTAAGAGGTTTAAAATTTGTGAAAGATGATCTGCTGCAGGCAGGGATTTGGAATATAAATAAGGTCACTGTCTAATGAGGTTTGTGTTTTTGTTTAATTGCAGATTGTGAAGGCTATCAGTTTTGCTACTTTCAGATCAGAAAGTAGGTCTCTGCTACTGAATAATTAAGAGGAAAGTATCTCCTCAACCTTATAAGTAATTAAAATGGCAAGCAAGCCAGATTGGGAATGACTTGGACAGTTTTCCTAGATCAAACATAAAACTGCTGAGATGTCAATCTTTAAATATCATTGTCTTTATAAGCAACTCCCCATGCAGATTATTACTCTGCATGTAGAAACAAGTTTGTATCATATGAGCTATTAACAGCATGAATTTATTTTGTCAGTTTTGTGATATGAGTCCCCATCTACCTCCCCATAATACATCTATTGAGTCTTCCTCCATCTGAGAGAAATTCATACCAAACTTCAAAGAATACAATAAAGTGATCAAGTAAAATTAGCTCTTGTGGATTAAGGATTAGGATTTGGAAAGCAAGGAATGAAACCTAATCTTGGTAACCTCTCAGAAAGCCAAATTCTCCAGAGTGGTGGAAGAGTTTAATTTTTCTCCCTACTTTGGATTTTCCTGTAGTCACATATTAACAGCACTTCAAAGTTCTTCTTTTAAGTGCTCGAGTAGAAGAGACATATGAAAAGAACCAGTAGCATGGAACAAGTCAAGAATTTGGAGGTCAGTTGGACCAAGAAAAAAATATAATAGTTAACATGATTTCAATCACTTCATGTTTTTGGATATGACTTCTTGTCTGAAAATACTTTTCACTTGGAATAGTTACATTTTTTCCAGTAAAAGTTCACAGTCAGTTACCTTATTTCTCTAGTATCAGCTCCCATATCCCTCTTCCTTCATTTCTCCTTCTGGGGTAGATAGTATAAGATAAACATGGAACTCTGGTTGACGACTGCTCTCTATTTAATCTGCCAGTTTGGCTGTACTTGAAGTTAACATGTACAGCTATGTCAACAGCAGTCTCTCTCATTCTGCTTCTGGAAGAATGGCATGTGGGAACAGAGCCTCCCTAGCATCAGCCCTAGAGGCTGGAGGTGGTGGCAGAAGGATTCATTTAATTGGAGTACAGACCTCTGAGTAAGCCACTTCCAGAAAGGGGATGACATGGTACCTTAAATGTTTCTGGAACGAGAAGCAAGTGGACTAGAAATCCAGGTCATGGTTAGACTATCTTCAGTAACTACTCAGTTAACACCTCCCTGCAATGCTCTACCTTCAAATCTAGGCTGCTTAAATGGCCCAGCATGGAAGTGCTTCAGCCTGGGGTGACTAAAGCAGAGTTCCAACCACAGGCCAGATGAAGGGGACATGGGCCATGTCTCTGTCAAACTAGTCATGTGACTTGTAGTGGTTGTGAACTCATGCTGGACTCCAGTCTCCTCCTTCTAAAATAGGAGGTTATGAAGAGTAAATGAAAGAACAAACCTCAATTCTTTCCATGCTGTCCCCTTTCCCCTGTCATGCTCACTTTCAGGATGACCCTGGGCTTTGCAGACCCTGGAGACACAACGATATTCCAAAGACCGCAGAGGAGGATATTGCTATGAAAAGACAGGAAATAAGCCAAGGATCTCGACCCTCTTTCCCTACCACAGGGTCCAGACTTTACTCATGATTATGATAAGGACATTCTTATTCTATGTCCTTAATATACAGGAGCAACAACCACATTGCTAAAAACCAACCAAACAAACAAACTAAAATCCTCAACTACAAAAGCATATTAAAACCAGAGTAGCCCAACGTGGGCAGGGTGGTATAGCCTGGATCTTTAATATCCTCCATAAATTTACGTGTCAAAGGTTTGTCCCTGGCTGAGTGTGCTATTGGGAAGTGGTGGAAATAGTGGGTGGTGGGGCCTATTTGGAGGAAGATGGGACATTGGGGACTTGCCCTTGAAGGCCCTGGGCTCCTTTGTCTCTCTCTTCTTTTCCCAGCCACCAGGAGATGAGCAGCTTTGCTCCCTGCATATTCCTGCCATGATGTTCTGCCTTGCCACAAGTCCAAAGTAGAAGGGCCATGTGACAATGAACCAGAGCCCCTGATACCACAAGCCAAAATAAATTAAGTTTTTACCTCAGATATTCTGTTGCAGCAATGGAAAACTGACAAACACACTGGAAAATAAGGTTTCCTGGTTTACTGAATTTTTTCCAACTATTTCAAAGCTTTTTCTTTGGAATTGTTCTCAGAGCCAGTTTACCAGCCACTCAGGGACATTAATAACACCTTATTTTTTAGCTCTAAACAGTATTACAGTTGTATAGAGATAGAGTCAATTCATCTGAACAGTAAATGACTTTTGAATTTTTCAGATAACCTACTTTTCAAAAGAAGATTTGCTAGCGCTAAGGAAATTGTAAATATGATCATGAAATACTGAAGGAAATTCCACAGGAAGAATGTTAAATGTTTTGAGTAATAATGACAACTTCTAAGACAGAGCGTAGGCATGGCCTTGTGAAGGCTGCGGGATCAGAAGGACCTGGGTTTGAATCTCAGCTCCTAACCTTGCAGTGCTTGGGTGTGTTACTTTGTGCATCAGGCTTAGATGTGTAGCACTGATCTTGAGATAAAAGTAAAAAGTCCACAAAATCATGTACAATGAGCACCCAGCATATACAACATGTGTGCAATCAATTAATGGCACTTTAAACATAAGTGCACTCATTCAGATATATGAAAACAATGGTAAAAGACAATAGTGGTGACTGTTGTGCACTAACAACTTCATCCTGGGTCTTGCTCGAAGTGCCTTATGTATATGAATGTATTTAGTCCTCACAACACGTGGAGAGAAAGGCACTGAGGATTTCTTTAAAATTTTTACATTTTTATTTATTTATTTTTGGTACTGGGAATCAAACTCACAACCTCATGCTTGCCAGGCAGGCACCGTGCCGCTGAGCTTTATGCCCAGCCCAAGGAAGGCACTGAGAAGTTAAGGGATGTGTCTAAGGTAACACAGCACAGAAAATCATCAGGATTTCCAAATCTGGGAAGGTAGGTCCAGAGTCTCTACTCTTGGCACAACTTTACTCTGCATTAATTATTACTTTATTACTATGCTTTATATATTTCTCAGGGGTGTGTGAGTGAGCGCGCGCACGTGTGTGTAAAACAGAGAAAGAGTTAATGCAGATGAATGAACGCGTAGGCTGGCTGAGAGCTCTTCTTGCTGCAAATGCTCTGACTGCACCTGCCAATCAGCATGCTGAGGAGCTTTTTACATAAAGCCAAAAGTCAGAGCAAAAGGCCACTGACCGTCCTTCAGCAGCAGCTCAAGCTGCAATCATCCCTAAGTATCATTAGGACTGGAAAATACAAATTGTTTATTTAATCTGCTCCCAGGGGTTGCTCTTTATTGTTTGCTATAATTCCACGCTAATTACCTCACATATACCATTTTGTTGATGATGATGTGGAGGAAAAGAGACTTACAGAAGATCCACTCAGCTAACTAGTGGAGAAAGTTACTGAATGAGTTTTCTTTCTACTACATTGCGCAATCCCTTTCCTTCTTGGTAGAGTGAAGCTGTGGCTTACTTCCTTTTCCCTACTTTTGTTTGCATTCTCATTTTCTTTCTGGAGACCACATTATCTCTTAGAAAAGTGGAACATGAAGCAGCAAGTTGAGTGGCATCAAAGAGATGGGGAGTGGAACAGCAGAGCCTTGGGGCTGGGTGGCTGTTGTGGATGACCTACCTACTGACTTTGGATGCTGCGTGAAAAGCCAAGTGATCTGTTTTTCCCAGTCTTACCCTTACAGCTTCTGTCATTATCCTGAGTGGCCATTGGCTGACTAGAGCCAGCTCCACATGATGGGGCACCAATGATCTTGACACAGCACAAGAAAAGCACTCAGCTCTCAGCTCTCCATAGGGCTTTACACCAGTGCAACCGAGCATTGCCCTTCCCCAGGGAAGGAGGCAAGCCCACAGTGCACAAGGGCACTGGCGGATTTTCTAGAACTCTGGGAATGTTCTCTACCTCTCTGACTCCAAGTCAGGAATTTCACCTATTTCCAGGTTCACTTCTGATTCTTCAGTCTTAACACCTGTCTTTCTTCCCAGGGAATGGAAAGAGAACTGGTATTTCTCTATATATAGTATGTACTGTACATACATATATGTGTATATTATATATGTGTATATATACAAAGGTGATAAAAATATGACTAATATTTAAGTTAAAAAATTAATATAGTAAAAGAAACATTTCCACCACTAATGGGTGAGTGCATTTCAATTGAAAGAGAAGATTTTGAGTATTTTAAGGGTACTTAATGGCAGTGGGCCTTCTACTGTAACAAACTTAAAATTTAAACATTCACCCGATGTTTTGGTTACCACTTATTGATCATATAGTTAAAACAATTTATGTCAAATAGAAACATTATTTGTCCTCATCAACCTTACTGTGTCCTCACCCTTGTTCAACAGATCTGGTACCATGTGACTTCGGGCTCTTCTCCAAAGTCAAAATGACCATAAAATGTAAATGTTTTGAATTTATTTTTTTGACACTGAGGTAGCCATGACTGAGCAACTGAAGACATTCAGGAAAGAAGACTCCCAGAACTGTTTTTGGAAAGTGGAAAGAAATGCAAGTATGTTCACTGTGAGTGGGAGTATTTTGAGGGGAATTAATGGCAATGTATTTTTTACTTTTAAAACATTCATTTTATTTTCTATTACACTTTTGTACACACATGCACAAACAAATATAACAAATGGCTCAGTCCTAAGTACTGCATGTTATGTTAGGCTACAAAGGAACTTATCTTTTGGTAGATAAACTTGAAAAATGGAGTTGTTAGGATGTGTGGAAATATTCCAGGTAGCAACAAGGCTTGTTTACATAAATTTTGCCCTAGATGAAGTCTGTTGGGAAAGCAATGGCTTGGAACCCCTCTCTCTGTTGCTTATGCTCAAAATCATTTTAGTATCTTTTAATTAAGACTTCAGTGTATTGTATTATTATATATTATTTTGCATTTAATCATCTCATTTATTTATCTCATCTCCTTAGGTGACTATAAACTCCTTTAGGGGTATAAAGAATCCTGCATTTTCCAATAATCCATCACCTAACCATAGTGGACATCTGTTATTCTTACTGACCAACCACCATCTGAAATTCCTTCCTCTTTTTAGAGAATTCTTCATCTTATGAGACAGAGCCCAGCTCCCCCAACAGAAGCCTAAAATTCCAATCACTGTCTTTCCCAGTCTGCCTTGCCATTCAACATGGATATATGATCAAAGCTGCACCAGCCTGAAGGTCTTTAAATCTGCTAGTTATTTGAGACAGGGAACACCCGGAATCTACTCTGACTAGTAAGTAAGCATTGGAAACAATGGAGTTCCATCTAGTGCTAAGAAACAGCAAGGTCAGTGCTTCTAGCATCACCGTCTGAGGACCTGATAGTGTGGATGGAGCTACCTATCATGTCTGAGTGTCGCATGGGTGAGCTGTGGCATCTTCGTGGCATGAATCCTGTTGTGCAATTTATAGCATTGTTTCTGGCTACACAGTCCCCAAGCCTGATTCCCTAGATCCCTTAAAAATCCTCAGAGTTACTTAATGTCCTTTCAATAAATTCCTGTTCTTTCCTAAATTAGCAAGGGCCTATTTCTGTTGCTTGCAACAAAGCATCCCAAGAGATACAATGTTAAAGCAAACAGGCAATAAATATTTGTTAAATGACTAATTAAGAATTTCTGACACTTCCCTAGTCCTTATGAAATTCAAGAACCCTTCCTACAGAATATGTACACAAGTAGGGAGGCAGAAAAGGACACCAACTATTTAGGGAACAAAGAGTAGGACAGTTTTGTTAGAACAGAAAATTCATGTAGAGGAATAATGAGATCGCAAAACTAGATGGAGGAGATAGTGTGGAAGTCTTAAAAAAGTCAGACTAAGAAGTTTGAGGTTCATCCCCAGGACTGAGCATTTTATATACAAAATTAGGGAGTTTGGAGTTGTGGCTACTTTTAGTCCCTCCTGAGTAAAAATATTCCCAAAATGATATGTAGAACCTACACGTGTAGAATATTAATGAGGTAAAAGGGATTTGTGTCATATGTTTGGGAAACAGTGGGTCAATTGGATGTCAAAGATTTCTCTACTCTCCTAATAAGCACAGAAAATTTCTAAGAGGGAGCGTTTGGTAAGCAGCGCTTCTCAAACATAGCAAACCATGGAATTTGTGTTCTGTGAGCCATAGGAGTCACTCTGGGAAGGCCGGTCTTTCCTTGGTGACGGCCAGTGAGGAGGACAAGAAAGATGCAGAAATGCACAGGAGGTGCAGTGCTTGAAGAGGTTTTAAAAAGAGCAGATTGATAAGACAAAAGCACTGAGAAGAAGGGGGAAAGAAGAAAAGCCTTTCCAGAGAGAAGACAAGATATGGAAGATCTTAATTTTACAGCGAATCACTCTTGTTTCCAGCTCCCTTGCTTAATTTTGCCAAGTCAGCCTATGCTTTGTAAGTCTTTCAGATATCTAAGGATACTCTCAGGAATACTTGAGGGGCAAGAGATATATGCACGACAGTCCACACTCCTGCATTGAGCCTTTAGGTAGCTTTAGGAAATGAGGTCAAGGGGACAGTGTCAAGTTAAACACAATCTGTGCCATACGGCCAGCTCTCCTTACGTCCTGCTGTCAGCGCAAAGCTGCTTGAAGGTTTCTTTGTGAAATGAGTGCACTGTTGTCTGCTGCTGTTGGTGTTCACTGTTTCCAGGCTTATTTGAACAAGATTAAAGCAATGGCTGTGAAGACAATAACAGAAGCCGGTGAGGTGGCACATGACTGTAGTCCCAGCTTTTCAGGAGGCTGAGGCATAATAGTTAGAAAATCTTGTTGTTCTATGAAACAGGCCTGTGTGGTGAGGATATTTCTTATTTGGAAAGAAAAAAAAAAAAAAAGACAACCAGTGGCAAGCAGTTTCAGAATTGGTCTAAATTCTTTCTAACACTTACTTTTGCCATTCACGGCAAAAGTTTTTGGCCTGCATGTGTATCTCCCTGTGAAGGGAAGTGGGAAGTGAGGTAGGCGTCATTCCTCCTTTTAGATCTGCTTTATCTGCAAAAACAGAGAATCCTTCCCAGTAACCATTCCCTAGACGTCTCCTCACGTTTGGTACACATTTGCTTCTGACACCGAGGGATTTAATTCTAGTTTGTATTTTAAAGAGAAAAAATTTAAATTAACAATAAAGCAGAGTTTCAAAACAGGCTAGTAGGAAAGTAATAATAATTAATATGTTGTGTATTGTTATAATCATAGTAGTACAAGATATAGGCAGAAATTCAGAGTACAAGATATAGGCTTGAAATGTTTTTTAAATGTACTGTTTTTAATTCTGTAACATCATAGACCTCTTTTTTCTTTTTTTTTTTTTTTGGTACCAGATATTGAATTCAGGACCTTGCCCTTGCCAGGCAGGCACTTATGCCACTGAGCTATGAAATATTGTCCAAACAATATTAGCACAAACCTTTCTTTTCAATGAACTAAGAGATACTATCTGTATAGCTATCTTAACTATCTTGTGTGTGTATATATATATATATATATATATATATATATATATATATATATATATATACATTCTTTTTTCCTTTTTCCCATCCCTTCCCCATTCTCCCATCACAGTTTTTCCTTTCTTTTGGACAGTTTTTTTCCCTGTTCCCAATATCTAATGTACATTTTGGATCTTATTTACTCACTCAGTTTCTCACACCAGTGAGATAATATGATGTTTACATATCTGGGTTCAATTTATTTCACTTAGGAGTATGGTTTTGTAGTCAGGGATTGCAAGGAAAACAATTATGTACAGGACACATAATTTATAGTATTTATGCTATAGTATTTATAGTATTAATAGTATAGTATAGTATCTATAGTATTAATAGTATAGCATTTATAGTATTATGTTATAATAGTCACCCAAAGAGTTAAATACAAGAAGTGCAGGAAACCTGTCCACACACTAAGACCCAAGGAATCCAGCTGAGGGTTCAGATCCCACAGCAATGTCCTGCATGAGCCCATCTGAAGCCCTGGATCCCACACCAATGACTCATAAAATTCTTTCATGAATCTGTGCTGAGAAGGCCCAAGGTCAGTGGTGGAAGCCAGAAAGTCTGTGCCAGTGGGCTGAAGGATCTGTGCAGTAGGTTGAGGGTTCTGCACTGCAGCCAGGAAGCGATGCTTAAAGTAAGGACAAGGGCTCCCCTGAAAACTACCACAGCCATCCTCAGCAACAGTGGGATCCTGAGCACCTGTGATGATGAGAATAGGTGAGTTCATATAGGAAGCCAGCATGACAAGCTTCTCCTGGAGACTGAACAACACACATCTTCTCCTCCGGAGCCAGGAAGCAATAAGGCAAGATGAGCTCCCCTAAAGTGAACTACAGCCATTCTAGGCAACAACAAGGCCCCAAGCTCCTCTGAGGATGAGAACAGCCAAGTTCGTATTAGGAAAGAAGTTCAACAAGCTCCTCTAGGAGAACTCATGGCAACAGGAAAACTAACAACACTAAACCCTTCCTCTCCAGTTCTCCTTTTTATCTCAGCAGTCCTCAGGTGGGCCATCCACACGCAGCACCATGCTGATAGAGTTCAGCTGGTTTTACAAGTTGACCACCAGTTATCAATCTAACACATGTCTCTAGTTGTATAATTTACCTATAAAAGTCTCAAGTTTATCTTTCTTTATGACTGAGTAGTATCCATTATATAAATAAAAAGAAAATCATCTTTTTTATCCATTCTTCAGTTGATGGGCATTTGGGTTGTTTCCAAGATTTAACTATTACAAATTGTGCCACTATCAACATGGGTGCACATATATCACTGTAGTATGATGATTTTAAATCTTCAGTAGGGAGATTGGCCTATAATTTTGTTTTTTAGTTGGGTTCTTCTCTGGTTTTTGAATCATGGTAATATTTGTTTCCAGAAATGATTTTGGAAGTATTGTTTCCTTTTTGATTTCCTTAAAGAGTTTTGGCATTAGTGGCATTAGTTCTTCTCTAAATTTCTTGTAGACTTCAACAGTGAATTCACCCAGGCCTGGACTTTCCTTTGTTGGTAAATTTTTATTAGATTTTCAATTTCACTGACTAATATGTTATTTAGAATTTTTTCACCTTCTTGATTTAGGCTTGGCAATTTGATTGTGTCTAAGAATCTGTCCATTTCTTCTGTTTTCCATCTTATTAGAATATAGGTTCTCATAGTGAGTGTTGATGATCTGAGTTTCTGTAGGATCTATTGTGATTTTCCCCTTTTCATACCTAATTGCTCGAATTTTTGTTTCTTTCTTTCCTTTTTTTGATGAAGTTGGCTAATGGTTTATCAATTTTATTTATCCTTTCAAAGTACTAACTTTTTTATTCATTAATTTTTATATTGTTTTCTTAGATTCAATTTCAGTAATTTCTGCTCTTTATAATTTCCTCCCTCATATGAGCTTTGGGTTTGATTTTTTCTTCTTTTTCTAGAAGTTTGAGGTTCAACATTAAGTTGTTTATTGGAGGTCATTTTGTTTTTCTGATGTGGGAATTCATCACTATATATTTCCCTTGTAGGACTGCTGGCATTGCGTCCCATAAGTTTTGGTATGTTGTATCAGCATTATTATTTAATTTTATATACTCTTTAATTTCCTTTGTGACTTATTGGTTGTTCAGAAGTCTGTTATTTCATTTCCATGTGTTTATGTAGGTTTTGTGATTTCTTTTATTGTTGATTTTCAGTTTCATTATGCTATGATCAGACAGTGTGAATGGAATGATTTCAATTCCTCTACATTTATTTAAACATGTTTCATGGGCGAAAATGTGGTCTATTTTGGAGAAAGTCCCATGTGCAGCTGAGAATGTGTATTCTGACATTTTGGAGTGCAACACTCTGCAGACATTTGTCAAGTCAATTTGTTCACAGGTTTGGTTTAATTCTGATATTTCTGTGCTTATTTTTTGTCTAGTTGATATATTTGTGAGAGTGGAGCATTAAGGTGTCTCATTAAAATTACTTTAATGTTTATTTGGTCTTTCATGTTTATTAATATTTGTTTTATGTAGTTTAGTATGCCAGTGCTTGGCGCATATATATTTATGATTGTTATCTCTTCTTGGAGTTTTCCCTTAACAAGTATATAGTGTTCTTGTCTCCTTTGTTCAGTTTTGGCTTAAAATCTACATTGTCTGAAAATAGAATAGCTACCCCTGACTTTTTTTGGGTTTCTGTGGCAAGTGGGATTGTTTTCCATCCTTTGACTTTTAGTCTATGAATTTCTTTTTGGTTAAATGTGTTTCCTGTATACAAAATATTGTTGGATACTATTTCTCGATCCATTCTGCCAGTCTGTTTCCTTTGATTGGTGAATTGAGACTATTTACATTGATGGTTATAACTGATATGTATTGGTTTATCTTTTTCATGTTATTTTCCTGTTGTCAATTCCCTTTAACCCCTGTTTAATTGCTTTCCTTGTTTGGTGACTTCTTTCTATTGGTGCTTGTGTGTTTGTAGTCTTCATTATTTCTCTCTAATATATTCTTCAGAGCATTCTGTAGAGCTGGTTTGGTGGTCATGAATTTCCTCAGTTGTCCTTTGTCATGGAAATATCTTATTTCTCCACTGATTTTGAAAGATAGTTTTGCAGGTTACATCAATCTGTGCTGAAGATTGTTTTCTTTTAGGGTTTGAAATACCTCACTTAAGGATCTCCTTGATTTGAGGATTTGTGCTGAGAATTCTGTGATTCTGATAGATTTTCCTTTATAGGTGCTTGTTCTTTTCTCTAACTGCTTTTCATATTTTTCTTGCACTGAATATCTGGAATCTTGATTATTATATGCCTTGGTGTAGATTTATTTTGGTCATCAGTATTTGGGGTTCTATAAGCTTCATTAATTTACATGTCGAATTCTTTATCCGTGTTTGGGAGGTTTTCTGCCATTATTTCTGTGAAGAGGTTTTTAATGGCTTTTGCACTGTCTCCAGCTTTCTTAGAGACGCCAGTCAATGTTGTGTTGCTCTTCTTAGCTTCATCTTATAGCTGGTGGATTGACTTTTCATGGTCTCTTGCTATTTTTAAGATATCTTTATTTTCCAGGTCACTAGTCACATTCCTGTCTTCTAGGTCTGATATTCTACCCTCTCCTTCATTCAATCTTTTGAGTATACATTCAATGGAGCTTTTAATCTCCTGGATTTCTGTTTGGATCTGTTTCATTGATCCATTTCTTGTCTATTTTGGGCATTCATAGTTTCTATCATTTTCCTAATACCTATTTTTTATCTTTGTCTGCTTGAATGTCTTTCATTTTGATTGTCATTTCTTTTTCACCTTAGATATTATTTTTTTCTATGGCTTCTTCCTTTTTTTTTTCATTTCTGCTTCTGTCATTTCAGAGGGTTCCAACAGTTGGCTTCTGATTTCCTGTATCTCTTTGTGGGCTGAATATTTGGGGCGGCACTTTGCTTCTTCCTCTTGTAATTTCCCATTGTCTATTTTTTATTTTGTTTTCTTTTCTGTATTGATGCTTGCAGATTTTTTATGCTAGATAGCTTTATCTCTGGTGTCACAACTTTCCCAGATGTCTGTTTCCTAGGATATCTTGTAAATGTGGGGGGTTCTTGGTCTTTATGTCCATCCCAAGAACCCATCTTTCCAAAGTATTAAGAATGTGGAGTTGCCATCAAGACCCATTCCTTTGGTACTGGACTATGGTGATGATGGTTATGACCCTCAGAATTGTCATGCAGGGGAGAAAAACTGATTATAAAAGACATGACATCCTGGTCAAAGTAGTCCAGTTAGCAACAACAATAGACTCAAGTACAGCCTGGCTACTTACAAACTGTGTTAACTATTAGCCTTTTATCTTTAACCATAGAAGCAAGTCCTACAGTTATATAATATAACTCAATTTACACCAGGAGCTTGTATGCTAATTTTCCACCTTAATACAGTGATTTTACCCTGCTGTGTGTGTGTGGGGAGGGGGTAGGTTGGAGAGATGGATGAGGTTAAATATTGTCAGAGCAAGGTTGGAGGGCATAGGATGATCATCCAAGGTTTGGGTAATTTTAGAACACAAAAAGGAAGGGTTGGAAGAGATAGCCTAGGAGTACTGAAGTGAATGAGATAGAGAAGAGACAGTATCTACTCACATGAAAGTAACATGAGATCAATGAAAGAGAGGAAGAGGATGAGTAGAATAAAACAAAAAGAAAGCTTAGAGATCTAAATTGTGAACAAGAAAGAAAGGAAGGTAGAAAAGAGAAAAAAGAAAAAAGAGAGAAGAAAAGAAGAAAAGAAGGAAAAATTAACCAACCACTCACATGAAGAAAAACAACAAATGTACAGAAAGAAAAACAAAATAGAACAAAACACAACAGGAAGAAAAAGAGAAAAGAAAAGGGTAAAAACAAAAATCAGCAGCAACAGCAACAAAAAGCAAAACAAAACAAAAAAAAATGACAACAAAAACAAGCAAGCAAACAAACAAAAACCTTAACCCAGCCAACTACCAAGAAGAAAAGCCACCAGACAGAGAAATATAAAAGTAGTGAGATTCCTCTAGTGTCTACAATCCTGTGATAGGTCCTAGTCTGATCCCAGAAAGTGTACTCTAGCCAAGAGTGCAGGCGGATTTGTGCAGGGTTTGGGTCTGATCTTTGTTTTTGGGTTAATTTCTGTGACTGGAGTTCTTGCCAGTCATTTAAAATAGAAGAAAACAATAAAATATTTAAAAATTAAAGGAAGAAAAGAGGGTGATCCTGCCCACCCACCTCTATCCTGTGTGTCTTTGTCCCCAAGCACAAGACTGGTTCACCTAAATTACCACCTGCTGGCTTGTGTTACTACTATTGCTTTAGACTTTTCTGTGCCACTAGTCCCACCTGTCCATTATGTTCACTCTAGCTAGGGTCCTACTGTGTCACAGACATTTCTGCTGGTCTCTGTTCTCTGCATCCTGTCAATGGAGGGAACAGGACCCAGCCTTGGATTCGCTTCTCACCAGTCACAGCATCTCTGGGTCAATGGTGAGTAGGAGGGCAGGTATCTGACTCCCACTGAAGTATTTAAGAACACTTAAAAAAAACTACAATGAGAGGTGAGCAAGACAGCAGGGTGGTAGAAATGGCTGTCCAATTAGCTAAGTAATAGCAGCCACCACAAAGGCTATGTGGGAACAACAGCTACAATAAAAGGACCTATAATAAATCACTAACAGAGTAAAAAGCAGAATTAAACAATTGTGTGTGTGTGTGTGTGACAAAGACTAGATGAAATTAGTTCAAAATATTATATAAAGTCATCCAAGTCATCTAAAAATGTTGACAAGAAAGAGTTCCCACCCGTGAGAAATAATTCTGGCTTCCATTATCGATCTAATTACTTATTTGAATTGCTTATTTGCTCCTTTGAATTTTTAGTAAATCAATTAAAATGAAGAATATTTGAGCTGAGTGAATAAAACTAACATCTGATCATTGCTACTTCTTGTGGCCACTTCCTGGTATCATGCTGAGTCCCTCTTGAGCTTTTATGTAACTCTTCCCACACACAGTTATGACCTCAAGGTGAATGCCTGGTCACAGAGACTTTCTCAGGGGTGCAATGATCAGCTTTTACAAAAGAAAAAGTTTGTCAAGCCTCTGAGCATCATTTTTATTAGCTTAATAGTACAAAACTTGGAAACATGAGTAGATGGGATTAGAGAAGCAGACACAAACCATCAGCCTTTGCTCAGTCAGCAAACTATGCAGAAAAAGCAAGAAAAGAGAAAAGAAAACTACATGTTATCCATGGTGGTAATTTGTCATTGTACTATTTCAACTAGTCACGTCTTTGACTTTGGATCACTAAAATTGTCCTTAAGAATAAATGGAAAGGAGCCTGGACATTTCAGGGTCCAGTGGTACTGGAATACTTGAAACAAAGAGAGTGATAGGATGTACTTAACATCTTGCTAGTCTTGTTGTTTTGTCAGGAGGTTTTTATTATATTAAAAATGTGTAGTTGGCAGAAACATAAGATATCAATAAAATAAAGTATTAAATTCTTAATATTTATTGCACATTTAAAATAAACATCAAATATTTTCACATCAGCTGTGTACTTGGTTACAAACCCTAAAAGATAACATCAGGAATAAATTCCTCTATGAACTACAATGAACATACCAGTAGAACTCCACAAAAAAATAATTTTTACTTCAATTATTACACCGAAGTCAGTCTTCACACATCACAGCTAAATGTTGCATGCACATATCTCACTTACACTGAACGCGCATGTGCTTAGCTTTCCTTTCCTATGTACCTGGCCATTCTTGGCAACTCTCTTGTTTTCCTGTTCTATCAGGATCTTCCTTCTATATCATACAATGTGCACTTAAGAGAAAAATAAAGTGTCAATTAAATATGATGCCAGATATGTAATGAGTGCTCAGAATACACATCAAGCATTTTCACATCAGCTGTTGACCTCCTTGCAAAACCTAAAAGATAACATCAGAAATAAAAACCTATGTGAACTACATGGAAATACAAAACAAAAGTCTACAACAGACTTAAACTTTGCTTCAATTGTGATACCCAAGACAGTCTTCACATATGAAAATGACATGTTCCATATATAAGTATCACTCACACTGAAAGCATGTATGTTTTGTTCATCTGTCCTTTCCTATAGGGCACAGTTGACATCTTTTTGGTTCTCCTTGATGTTATAATAGGTCTTTGTGATGCTGCATCTGCTGGTTCAACTGTCAGCTTACCAGTGTGCTCCTCAATTTTTTTGTGTAGTTCCCTGGGTAGAAACATTTTGTTTTTTCTCTGCTATAAATGATCTCTTAATGAGTTCCAGTTCCAGTCCTCTAAGAAAATTTCTCCATGATATTTTGATATTTAATTTCTTCATAAACTATCGAACTACTTATGCCACACATGTTTAGAACCAAGTTAAATACAACCATTGGCCAATGCTTTGTGTTCTGAGTGGCATCATAGTTGCTGCATAACTCATCAGTAACATCTACTCTACCTTTGGTTTTGTTGTAGAAAGTTACCATGTCAGGGTTTTGTTTTAGAGGTTTCCTTATCAATATATCCATCATGGTCCATGTTGACATCAGCAGCACCAGTTTGTTTTTCTTTCCATGTATGAAGCCAATTTTATATCTTTTTGAAATCCGAAGATTATACTATACAATACTCTGTTTTGAAACTGCAACATTTCATTTAAAATTTCTGCTTTGTTCTTGTGTATATTTGATACACAGGTTAATGTAGGCTTTGTTAGCAAATATAGCATCAGTTGGAAACTGGTGAACCAATTGCTGAATGTCACATTTTGATTAGTTTGAGAGATGGGAGCAATAAGTCTATTCACAACACCATTTGGCTTAGAATTATATAAATAAGGACCTGGTGACTGAGTTACAGGATAAATTTCTACATTGAAAGCATAACAAGTCTTTGCATCTACAAGGGCATACATTTTTATGCTATATTTTGAAGGTCTTTTGGGGTATACTCCCTGAAGCTACAGTGACCATGAAATGCTACAAGATGTTCATCAACAGTCATGTATTTTGATAGTGTGTAAATTGGTTGACAATTGGCCACAAATCTATCAAACCAGCAGCAGATAACATCTAGATTATCAGTTCTTTTTCTTTCTTGGTGGTTGCTTTTGTCATCAAATACCAGGCAATTTTGAAGGAAACCAAACCTCAGTGTCATTGTTATTCTACAAACCTCAAACACTCAACACTTTTCCTTAAGTCTTTCACATTCCTGCAATTGCCATAAGAAAGCCCTGCTAAGTACAGCAGACCTATGAATGCTGTCAGTTCAGCCAGTAAGGTGTCATAATAAACACATTTTTGAGTATGACTCTTGTTGCATACAAAATGTTTTATGTGTATTTCAGCATTTGTGTACTTCACAAGATCTTGTAGCACTGCATCTGTTACAAACAATTTCCAGCACTGAATGGCAGTGCTGACATTCTGTCCAATACCTTTCACCCCTGGCAAGATCCTCACTATATTTTTGGACCTAGTTCTAACACTGGATTGTTCCATTTGGTTGCATGACCATTTTGTACCATTTCTACTAGTCAAATAGGTACTCACGTTGCTGTTTTCATCATCTGAATCAAGAAGTTCTGCATTTTCTGTGTTCGTATCAGTTGATTCTTGCTCCATTTCACTGTCACAGGAACTTTGGCTCACTTTGGCCAACATCAACATCATTATCTTCATCATTCATGCATGAATGATCAGATGATTCACTTTCAACCTCCTTCAAAACTTGCAAATCTGGCTTTTCATGTGCCATTGTACTGAACTGGCTACTCTACCAGAAAAATCAAAAGAAAATGTTTTTTAAAAACAAATGTTAAACGCACAGAAATTTAACAGTGAGCATTTCATGTATAAAACTCACCTGTTCCTGCTTTGCCATTCACTTGCCAAGTGGGTGAATGCACAGGTGGTTTTTTGCTTTCCCCACGCACAGCTGCACACATATTCCATTTATGGTAAAATACATGTTTACAGAACACAAGAGTGGTGTGGGTAGATTTTACCCTCTGTGATGATCAGATAAACATATACAAAACCTGTTAGAACATTATGAGGGTAAAAAATTCCAGTTTGACACTTTTACACACACCTTGCTCTTCATCATACCAACTGGGTAAACACATGATTGCTTCTTGTATCCCCCAGGCACGGATACTGAGACTACTGAGACACACTGCCAGCTACTATAATGCTAACATACAAATTTACAGTAGAAAAGTATGGGGTGGATTATTGTAACCCAAAGTAATGTCCCCCAGGAGCCAAACACACAAAGGATATGCACTGCACACCTCAGAGGCCAGACAGAATCACTGACATGAACAAGAAGGGGATGATTATGACCTTGCTTTACTTATCTTCAAAATGGGGATAATGATGCTACTTGTCTTAGAAAGTTGCTGTGAGAAATAAGTGAGTTTATACATGTAAGATGCTTAGAAGAGGAAAAGGAGTACATTGGCTGTCATTCCTTCTATTATCATCATGTATTACCTTGTAAATATTTTGTCTTAATCAGGAAATACATTTCTCTAACAATCTTCCTTTTATATAATTCCCTCTAAATCTATGTAAACTCCAAAACCCAATGTTCATAACAATATTATGCATCTATTTAATTGTCTAGGTTCACATATTTTGCCAAATAACAGATTGATAGCTGCTTTTAAACTCATTTGCTAAATCTTTCCCAGAGCATACATTTGGGAATTATTAAAAGAAAGCATAGACTTTTTTCCTCCCACTGGAACTGCACATCTATCTTTTTCACAGTTATCCAAACTTGGATTTTAGGTATCTAGGAACATTTAAAACCAGCAGACAGGTCTTGATCCTTCCTGTGTAAACAATACCAACTGTGGGTTGTAAATATACCCACTGCAGATACCCATAGCTACATCTGTGAGACAGTCATGGAAAGATGCTGTCCTGGTCCTGAATCTTTAACTGCTGGGTTTCTAACCAGCCTTCATATGTTACTAATTTTTCTTTTATTCTCACTTTTTATGATATAATCAGGACCAATGATCACAAACTCCAATTCAGGTATTTGAGAAAAAGGGACAGAGATTTTAAGTCATATGTGACTTGTCCAAGACCACTTGTGTTGGTTCAGTAGTGAGGTTAGAGTTAGTGCTGGCCCCACTGGAGGGTCCTCTGAAGCACACCAGTCAGTCACTCTCTGCTCTCTAAGCTTCCGCAAGTCAAAATGCACTCTGGGTTGGAATGGGCACTGAGAAGGTCAAGCTGTCTTAAAACAGGAGACCATAGGAGCTGTCCAGAAGTGATGCAAGTCATCCATTCTTTTTTCAGAGTGCAACACCACAGAATTTTCCAGAAGAATAGAAAAGTCAGGTAGAAGTCTTGAAAGCAATCACATGCTAAGCACTAGAACATTCCTTTGTGTCTGACATATGTGAGTTTTCATTGCCAATGATTTTGCACTTGCCACTCATTCTGTTTCCCATTAGTAAATGGTAACCTCATATGGATGGCATTTCTCTTTGCTGCTGTTAGGAATGGTCAAGGTCACATTCCAGAAAAGGATCATTGCCTTGCAAAGTCTAGCATTCTTGAGGAGAGATAAAGGGAAAGTTAATATTTGAAGACGTGGTCAACTTCATCAATTAATGAACTTACCTATCTTCAATTGTTGTTGTAACTTTGTTTCTTTTCCCAGAAAAGTGTCAATAAATAATAGATACAAACTGTCTCAGACTAGTAAACGAACAATGGTTTCATAGAATTTAATCTAGTTTTTCTGGTCTTTTGTTTATATTCTAAGGATGTGTGGGTTTTATACACCATCTACTGAGTGTCTATTTTTAAAATGCAGTGTGACGTATACACATCCTGGACATTCTTTCTGCTTGACAATGCTGGAAAGCAAGGAAGACAGTGAAAGGGAATCAAGAAGAATGTCACTTGTGGTTCCTTCTAGTTTTGTCAGGTAATCTTTGAGTTTTAGAGCCAGATAAGAGGTTAAGGTGATGTAATTCAACCTATTCGCTTCTTTATCCAACTCAGCAATGAATTACACAAGAACCATAACGGTTCTACAGCTTTGCTTGGATGTCTCTAGTGAGAGGGAGCTGAATATTGCCAGGTGAGTACTAAAACCTCTATGGGCACAGTTTCACTGTTTTGAAAAAGTTATTTTCTTATGTTGACCCTATTTGACTATTTGTAACATTCCCTCACATGTTGTATTGTAGTTCTATCTCTAGAGTAATGTAGGGTAGGTAAACCTTACCCATGTACATTTGAGTGAAGAGGATCATAGCTTTGAAACCAGATGGGCTGAATCTAAGTTCTGCCATTCTGGCCCCTGGAAGGAATTTAGAATTCTATCTGGCACTTGATACGTATACAATGTTAGCTGATAGCAACATTATTTTTACTATTTCATCTCATGGAACCATTATTTTAAGAAAAGTAATGTTGTTTCAAGTGCTATATTGAGTACATTCTGAAGCTATTTTTAACAAGTGCCATAATTGGTAAGTAATGTCTGCCAAGGGTAGAATAAGCAAAAATGTCAAGGCATTTGTCGTCTATGACCCAATCCTTTCTCATGATTGTTCTTCAAATATCTAGAATAGGAATTTATCCCATCTCAGCATCCTCACCTCCAGGCTAAAGCACCTGGTACAAATCTTGTAGTCTATAAATTCTGGAATGTGCCAAAAGATGAATCCAGAAGGCATCCCTGAAATGGAATTAAAATCATTGCAATGGAGAATGTGTTATCTTTTTATTTATTACCTTCAAATACCCATGTATATCATAAATAATGAAAATCTCTCTAAAAACATTGTTTTTTTACTTTCCACAACTTAATAATAAGGTCATTTTACCCCTCACTACATAAACATACATATATCCCTATGCTAATTTTGTTGTTGGCCTGCAGGATGTTATGGGGAGAATCTTAGATGGGGAGTCAGGGAGTATGTTGGATTGAATTATAACCCCTACAAATTTATATGTTCAGGCCCTAACCCCAAGTGTGACTGTATTTGGAGTCTTTGGGAGATAATTAAGGTTAAATGAGGTCTAAAGGGTGGGGCCTCATGCAGTATGACTGGCACTTTTACAATAGAGAGACAGCGAAGGGCACATGCGGGTACAGAGATGAGGCTGGCATTTACCAGCCACGGAGAGAGATCTCACCAGAAACCAACCATTCTAACACCTCAGTATAGGACATTCAGTCTCCATAACTGCAAGAAATAATTTTCTGTTCTTCAAGTCTTTGCACCTGCAATAGTTTTCTATGGAAACTGTAGCAGATTAATACATATTGCATGAATTTTGAAGCTAATTTTGCTACCAACCAAAAATGTTATCCTAAAGTCTTTTGCCACAACAAATGTCAATACTGAGAAGTATGTTTACCCTTGAGAATAATTTTCATGTGCCTCACACTGGCTTCTGTCTGGTGATGGATGTTGTGCTAGGAATGGTGGGAAAATAAGTTTTGTAGGAGATAACTTTATACCCCAATTGTGATTCCTGTGGAGGTTTCTTGACCCCCAGAAGCAGTAAGCAAACATTCAAGGCTATCCCTGGTCCTTGAATCTCCAACTTCAATCTTTTTGTAATTATCACATGCCACCTCATTTTATTTCACGGAATTAAAGTAAGAGATCCTACTCCTACCACAAATATTCTGCTGGGACTCTTTTTATTTTTTCCCTGCAAAAATCCTCCAAGAGAATTTATTTTTTAAAGGGGGGATGTAAGAGAAGCTAAGACAGATGCCACTTTCCTAAATATGCAGAAACACACCTTACTTAAATTTTCTTCAAAATATTCCTGGGATTTTGGGGTATAGGTGATTAAAAAGAACCTCAGAAGTATTCTGGCTTTGGTATTCAATCAATTCAATGCCCTAATACCTATTAAGGTTCTATCTGTAATAGTCATGATAATAATGCAGTTGTACCCATTGGAGGTTAAAGAAAGATTTAGGATAACTAAGTGCAATGATAATAGCTCCCAACTAGAAATCTGATATTTAATTCTCTCCTAAAACATCTCAACCCAGCAATCTTACTGTCCAGACACAATATCCTTCCATCTGTGGACTTCTCTAATTACAATCAGAATCTTAGTGTTGGAAGAAATCTTCCAAACTCAGCCTTTGGCTCTGTTATTATTATAGAAGAAATTCCTTTTCTTTTCTTTTTTCTTTTCTTTTCTTTTTTTCTTTTCTTCTTTTTTTTTTTTTGCCAGGAATTGAACTCAGGACCTCACACTCACCAAGTAGGTGCTGTGCCACTGAGCTGTGCTGTATCCCCAGCCTATAGGAGAGATTTTTATCCCCTCTGTCTTGATTTTTTCCCTCAGTCCTAGAGTAAGAAAAGATCTTCTGCAAGCCTGCAACTGATAGGACTCAGCCACCCATGAAAGTTTGACTCGAGTTCATATCAGGGGTGCGTAGGCATCCGTAAGAGTGAACAAGACAGGCTCCTGTCAGCTTGGCCCTAAGTGATCCTTGGCTCAGGTTTAGACCTTTTATTTTAACTAGTCTCTACCTGTTTGTTCTCATAAGCCACTGAAATGTCTCAAATTTTAGGATTACTCAGACTGATTGACTTAACTAATTTATTAAAACATTCTCCCAAAGGAGCAAGAGTGATTTTCTTCAAAAATAAAAATTGATCTTATTAGAAGCCAACTGGAGTATTCAGAACAGAACTCAAGTCAAAGGGTGCCTCTGGGCTTGTAACCTGGCTGCTTCCTTAACTCCATAACACCTCCTCCAATCCCACTCCAACTAGACACTCCTTTGGTTCTTCCTTACATTGTTCTTCTTTAAAGTGATCAAAGTATGGTCATCAGCCTTTAGATTGGAAGATAGTACTCTCTTTCCATTGGAAAGGCTATTTTTAAGTGAGTTAATGGATCATCTGCATTTGGGATTCCTACATAAGTGATGTTCAACAAGTGATGCTATTACTATGGAAGGAGAAATGCTACAATTTATGGAGCGTAGAGCTTGCTTTCTGGTATAGTGACTATGACTTTGATAACCAAAGCTCAAACTGATGACCACTTACACCTTCTTTGTATGTCTTGGGCCAAGCTATGGGGATGAGGCAGAACCAGGGGTTTAGCTCATGAATCTATGTAGAAATAAACTTGACTGCTGTGTTTTAATAAGAACACAGACCCTGGCTAATAGGAAAAACTGCTGACAAACAGAACTCTAAGGAACAGGTGCTAGTAGATTTCTATTCTAAATAAGAATTGAAATTTGACAGATTTAGAAAAAAAATCCACAAGTGAGAAAGAATCATGGGTTCTCATGGATATCTAACCTAAACATATTATTTTCATATTTCATAGCTTTCTTTACTAACCTTACAGAATCAATATTTTTCCTTTTTTCACTGAAGAATTCCTCCAAAAAAAAAAAAAAAAAACAAAGCCTTTTTCATTTTCACCGTTTTGCGTGGAAGGCAGAAGGCATCTCTTTGTCTTACTTTATGAATGAGAGTATTTGATGATCTAGTGTAGACTAAATCTAAATGTATGGTGAAGAGGAAGGATCAAGAAGATGTTTGCAGGGCCAGCCTCTAGCTAATAGGCAAAGAAAGCAACTGGCCCTTCTCTTTTTATTCCCCCACAGTGGCCTCCATGCTCATAATTTATGGAAAGGTTGTCAGGGCTCTGTCCTGAGAACTTTATTAACCTCCTCTTCCTAATTCTAGGGCAGGATTTGATAAGCCAGCATCTAAAAGTTTGCCCCCACTCAATATTGGTGATACATAAAACACTTTATCAACTGAATTATTTTGGGCAAAATGTAAATTCTTAAAGAACTGGACCATTAGTAGTAAAAAGTATAAGTTAAAAGAATTTAAAATGGAGTAATGGAGGCATTGTTTCCTGACCTGACTCTCTTTCCAGGTATTTTGACTGTAATGATCTTTAGCATAGCCTAATTCTCAGAGTTAATGAAGCTTATACTTAGAACAACTCAGTTGCAAAGACCCTTGAAAAACCCTTGCAGACTTTGAAAACCCTCTGGCAATGCGTTAACCTAGCTGAGTATTTGTGTCAAACTTGCAAATGTAGGATACCTTTAGTTTAACTGGCTAAGACTGCAGTCTGCTTCCACTCCGGTTCCCACTGTGTTTTGCTTATAAGGGGTTGAGGTAAGGATGAGGGTGGGGACTTGTAACTAAATTAATCTTTAGATCTTTATTTTGATGCCTAGCTATGCATTTGCAATTTAATTTTTTAAATTTTGGAAATCTCACACAGTGAGACCCTGTGTCAAAAAAAAGAAAACAGAAGAACATTAAATTAATTAATTAATTAAATTAAATTTAGAAACCCCAAATTCTTCAGGCAGATATCCTTAGATTTAAAATTTTTGACAATCGCATAATTACATTGTTCTTCATCACATTTCTTCTTTCCCTTCTATCCTGATATTCAACAACTCCTATATCTATGTGAATATATATGTATATTGTATTACATCTATTAAATGTTATATGTAAAATGCTTGGTTTTCCTTATTGCCCATCATGGTCCAACGTGATTCCAACCTAGAAAAGGGATAAGAAATGGAGAGAATGCTGAGAAAATAGTGAGTTAAGGGAAGAGGGAGAGAAAAAAGAGGATTGAGAATGTTGACAAACTGATAAGTCTTCCCATGTGTTCTAGCATTGGTGGAAGTGAGTCAAAAGCAAGAGTCCTCACACTTGGCAGGTCAGAGGAGAGGAGGCATCTAAGCTTTTGTGTGCTTTAACAACTGAAATAAAACATTGCTAGGCTGGTTGAGAAGTTAAATGATGTTGCAGCTTAAAGTGGAGGAGGGGAGTAAAGAAAAGGGAGGTGACAGGATGGAGAGCTGAAATGAATTAAGGAAAACACATGGTCATCCAGAAAGGAAACAGGGTTACAAAAAGAGATGGAAAAGCCAGTACTTCCAGGATGATGCTTGTTGTGGGGCCCAACGGGAAGCTGGGGAGAGATGTGAGGAAGCTGGAAGAATGCGATGGAAGCCCAGGTTACCTGACAAGAGGAAAGAGGGCTGGAGGGAAAGGCAAACTGTAGGGAACAAGGACAAGGGGTCACGTTTTTCTTGGCATTGAAATACATTCAAATGAGTTATTTTTCAAAAGTTTCCAAGGAGGATCCTTTACCAGTTTCCAACCTCCATTTGGGATTTGAAACCTACAGGAAACACAGACCCTTCCCATGACCTCTTTTCTTCCTCTCTAAATTAAATTTGGATGCAGAGAGCTGGTTAGTAGAGGCTGGAGCCTTTTGCTGTGCCTGGAAGAGTGGCCTCCCCCTCATTTTGGGATAGGGGCTGCTTCTGCTCCCAATTAACTGTTGTTTTGGCAAGTTGGAGATGTTTTGGTTTTTGGCAAGTTTTGTAAAGATCTGGCTTTCAAGTTCTTTCATCTGTAAAATAAGGAGTTTGGATTGCATCGGTGGTTCTTAACTTGGTGAGGGAGTGGGAAGTTGGTCAAAGACACTTTTTGGAAAAGAGCTGAAAGTTACAGAACTGAGAAACATGCACATAAGCTTGCTCATATATAATTTTGTATGCAATTCTGAGGATTCACAGACCCTGCAGTACACAGTTCTCCAAAGCAGTTTTCTTCTAAGAATTATGCTTCTTCGCCCCTTTGAACTCAGGCATTGACCTATGGAAGGTGTACAGAACTGCAACCCTTCTCATTTAAAGAATGAAGTGCACTGCTCTCTTTTCCTTCTGCTCCTTGCCCTGGCTTTTGCCCTGTTCTCAGGAATGAGGATGACCCTACAGCAGAACCACTGCCCCCGGCCAATCTTGGATTATCATGTAGCATAAGTAAGAAAAAAGTTTTTGTTGTGTTAAGCCATTGAAGTTTAGGGGTTTCTTTGTGACCACAAAGTAACTAGCCCCCCCCCCCAAGTGGTACACTACCTTATGGCTATTCATAGCTTCTGGCACTTTTTATGAGACTGAGGTTAATGATCCCAAGTCTACATACTTCTAAAGTCTTTTTAACTCTGAAAGTCTTTGTGTCTGTGAGCTAAAACTTAAAAATGCAATTATATATTTGTGAAGCATCTGAATTCCTACCCTGGTTCATTGGGAGTATCTGTTTGCTGAATGAAATGTCTCACTTAGAGTCAAGTTATCAAATCCAGAAGTTAAATGAAAGGCTGACTAGGCAAGCTTCACAAGGCAACAAGGTGCCAAGGATTGACTGGGGTCTTCCAGAGAGTCTCCCAGAAACACGTCAGTGAGAAGAGATCGTGCTAGTCCTTGTTGAGCTATCAGGTCACCCTGCATATAGTCTCAGTTGCAGAAGAAGAAAAGAGAAATCAAGAAAACAAAGGACATATGTCTTAAAGCTTTAAATGACAAAAGAAGTCAAGAGGCAGGATGTCTGCACTTTGCTTCTATTTATAGAACAAAAAGTTTAAACAGAGATCTCTATTTGGAATTCATCTGCCAGTTAAAATTGTCTTCCAAGTTATTATCTGCAAGGAAATGGACAGCATTCAAATCTTTCCCTGTAGTGGGCTTGTATTTAGAGATGTTTCACATGTGTTTAATTCATTGATCAATTTTACCTTGTCAAAACAGAGAATGGCCAGTCGAAAACAGGATGAAGCTCATTAGAGAGATGCAGGGGATAGCACAATGGAAAGGAGAATAAACAGACTGCCCAGAAATAAGGAAACAAGAGGCTATTCAGGAAGCAAGCGGAAATAGCAGAAAATGATACAGTGGTCATGGTATACACACAGCTAGTGGATGTTACTGCCTCTTAGTAAATGATACCAAGTGGGAAAAAAAAAGGTTATTCATTGCTGGGTGATGGTATTCATAGTGCAGGGCATAATTGAGTAGTCAGAAAAACAAAGGAATCTCCTTTCTCTATTCTAGATGGCCTGCGATCTTCCCAGTTGAGTATTTCTGAAGTCAGGTTGTGACAGATTTAATATGGGAGAATTTTCCTTGTTCTCCACAGAAGTAATTGATTTGATGGTATAGTTTATGATGGAAAGTGTGTGTGTGTGTGTGTGTGTGTGTGAGAGAGAGAGAGAGAGAAAGAGAGAGAGAGAGAGACAGAGAGACAGAGACAGAGAGACAGAGAGAGAAAAAGAGAGACAGAGAGAAAAAGAGAGAGAGACAGAGAGAGAAAAAGACAGAGAATACAAAAGTGGAGTCCAAATAATAAAGTGATCAATATATCATATATAACAGAAAATACAGACTTAAGTTTTTTAAATGTTATTTATTGACAAGATTATACCTTCATATAACTCAAAAGTTACAAAAACAACATAATAAGAGCTTATTCCTCAGTCTTGTCCCCCAACTGCCTACTTTTCCCATCCAAAAGCCCTATTACCAGTTTCTTGTATAGTCTTCCAGAGATAGTTTGTTTATTTACAGTTCTGCTCTTATTTATTCGAATTTTAGACTACTGTTCATGCTTCTCTATATTGTTTTTCTGTTTATGCAATGACATATTTTAGTGATTACTCTCCTGTAGTATACCTGTAGGTTCCAAATCTTTCATAGTCAAGTAGTATTCAGGTTTATATATGAAATATGATTTATCTAACCCATTTCCTATAATGTACACCTGGGCTATTACAAGCATCGCAGTAGAGAATCCATTGTACTCATACCATTTTGTAAGCACAAGTAGGAAAAACTTTGGAAGTGGAATTGCTATGCCAATGGCTATTTTCATTACTGTATTTGGTAGATATTGCTTAGTTTCCCTTCAGATAGATGGTACCACTTGTATTCCTTTTGACAATATATGAGAATATCTATTCTCCAAATCCTTTTCCATATGGCATATTATCATTTATATCTTTACTAATTTATTAGGAAAAACTGGGATCTCAGTATATTTCAAGAGATTTTTAATTAAATATATTTACGTGGTAGACTGACAACTGGTGGTCCACTTGTAAAGCCCATCTGAACTGAATCAGCGTGTGATGACCCACCTGAGGATTGTTGCCAACAACATAAAAAGGAGAGATGGAGAGGAAGAAGTGGTGTTGTTGGCTCTCCATGGTGTTGTTGGTTCTCCTGTTG
The DNA here is from genome assembly GCA_004363535.1 of Dasyprocta punctata. Lineage (NCBI taxonomy): Eukaryota > Metazoa > Chordata > Mammalia > Rodentia > Dasyproctidae > Dasyprocta > Dasyprocta punctata. The sequence continues at coordinate 54,731 of RJWM01001898.1, read as the reverse complement.
CCATTGGTTCTCCTGGAGGAACTTGTTGAGCTTCTTTCTTTAGCTGTTCTCTCATCATCAGAGGAGCTCAAGACCTTGTTGTTGCTGAGAATGGTTGCAGTTCACTTTGAGGGAGCTCTGGTTTTTATTTTAAGCATTGTTTCCTGACTCTGGAGGGGAAGATGGTGTGCTGTTCAATCTCCTGAGGAAGCTAGTTAAGCTGGTTTCCTGATATGAACTTGCCTGTTCTCCTCATCAGAGGAGCTTGGAACCTCATGGTCACTGAGCATGGCTGTGGTACTTTTCCGGAGAACTCTGGTCCTTATTTTTTGAGCATCACTTCCTAGCTGCAGTGCAGATCTCTCAGCCTACTGGCACAGATCCTTCACCCCACTGGCACAGACTTTCTAGCTTTGACTGCTAATTTTTGGGCCTTCCCAGCACAGATCCATGAAACAGACTTGTGTGAGTCATTTTCATGACTTGCAGGGGGCATTGTCACGGCCTCTAGGTCTTCAGCAGGACTCATGCAGGACTCTGCTATGGGATCCAGGCCCTCAGCTGGATTCTTTGGGTCTTTAGTGTATGGACAGATTTCCTGTACATTTTTGTGTTTGACTCTTTGGGTGACTATTAAAAGAATTCTAAAAATTACGTGTCCCATATTAAGTTGTTTTCCTTGTAAACCCTGACTACAACAAAGTATATTGATCAACGTGTGTATAGTTCAATACTAACTGTTCACAATGAATGCAATTATTATGTACTGCAAACATGTATTAGTAAAAACTTTTTAGAAGAAAATAAGTAAAAAGAAAAAATCTGAAATAAAAATCTTCACAAATTAAGCACACTGTATGACCCCAGTTCAAGAGGTAGGATAAGACCTACAGCCCAGAAGCTCTTTTAGGTTTTTTAATTCATATAGTTTGTTTTCTCTTACCATAATGTTATGTGAAATAAATCAAATATGCAAACTTAAGTATTGAATGGTTTCTCTTATATGGAAAACCCAAAATATAAATAAGGAGCAAAACAAAAGATAGATAATAGAAAGTAGGGAGACAAATCTTTCTCAAGTGGGAAGGGGAATAGAGATAAAGGGAAAGGGGAAGAAGGGGAATGGAAGAGATGAAAAAAGAATTAAGATGAGTTATGTACACACAAGGAATGCAAATATTATGTACTGCAAACATGTATTAATAAAATAATAAAATAATTTTAAATTGGCTTAAAAGAGTAAAGCATCTTTTCATGCATTCAGGAGTCATCTACATTTCTTTTTCTATGAATTATATGTTCGTATTTTTGCCTCCTCTTAGATTAAGCTGTTGGTGTTTTTTCTTCTTGATTTTTAGAAGTTAAGTTATTTTTAGCAATATGGGAATTTCAGTCTACTATAGGAAAGCTATGATTGTTATGGTGGAATTTATCAACTGTGGCTGACCCGAGAGTGAATAGTCAGCCTTTGGAATTCTAGAAATCCAGTAATGAGTCAAACAGCTCAGCGATTGGTATAATGAGCCCAGAGAGTCTTCTGCTATAGGCCAGAGCCTGCACAGCCCACTCCTGCAGTTTTTAAGACTGACCTTCCTCTTCCCCTCTCCAAAGCTCCTGACAAGTGGGTTCTTCGGCCAAGTAGGTGATTTATCTTCAAGGATCAAGCAAATGTTTTTTAGATCATCAGCAAATGATCTGACCTGGGTAAGGGAAGAGTCCTATGAAACAGAAAAATCCAAAAAGATTCTGGGGCAACACTTGTGAAGAAGCTTCTCCCAGGAGAGAGCCGGCTCCGACTGGTCCCTAGGGTATTCCCAGACCCACTTCCCCTACTTCCTTGAAACCACAGTATCACTTTCTGCCTGGAGGCTCTGGTCCAGAAAAAGCCCCCTGAGGCACTTACACCCTGGCGGGTAGTTTCCCTCAAAAACAAGAGCTAGTGGGAGTTTCATGTTGTGTTTCGGTGCCTGCTTCCTTTCACTGGACAATAACCTCGCACCACATGCTTCCAGCAAACACTCATCACTGGATAAATCATGTGATTCTTTCTGTTTACTTAGAGGTACCGGCCTGGCAGGGGCCTCTGATTCAGCCCAGAGTGTGCAAACCAATTTCAGAGTCGTTTTCAGCAGAAAGAGGAACTAGTGGAGGCCAGAAAAGGCAACCTATTCCTTTGGCTGGAAGATTGCTCAGGAAGCAGAAATGTAGCAGAGGTTAGCAACTTGCCCGAAGTGTGTTCTCCAGACTTCAGCCTCCTCAAGTGGGTCCCACACAGAGTGGAGGAGCTGTATAAGAAATTTCATCTCAAAAGTAATTTTAGGTTCTTTTTTATTTAACCCTCATTTATTATTTCAGATTCCGGAATTAATAAAATACTTTTACCGAGTGCTTTGGCAAAGCCTCTGACTGAACTATTGTAAGTCTGATTTTCTTTTCTATAAAAAAAAAAAAAAAAAAGGAAAACTGGTAATGTGCAGAAGGTGGGGGCTGCTCTTTTAGGGAGTGAAATCCAGGTGCAGAGCAGTCCATCTGAGTGGGCTCAGGAGCTGCCCCTGTCAGAAGCCCCTGGACTGGCCGAATGTGGACAGGCAAATTCCCCTGGCCCACCACAGGCCCTAGGAATTAGAATTGCAGAAAGTTATGCACCAAAGATGTGGTTTAAAAAGGTGTTGGGCACTCTTCGGGTAATGTTCTATTTACTGGCTTTGACAACTATGCTTCTACAACACACACACCACCCCTCAACCCCAACCCAACCCCTCCATTACTGAACTCCATCCCCACCCTCCACCACTTTAAAAAACAACCAAAAAAAAAATTTTTTTTTAAATTTTGAAACAGGGCCTTGGTAAATCACTAAGTTGCCCAGACTGGGACGAAACTTGCAATCCTCCTGCCTCAGCCTCCACACAGAGTGTCGGGAGCCTCTAATACCAGTTTAAAATCAGTTTTGATGAACTAGAAGTTGTTTTACTGAGCCTTGAACTGCCAAGCTATAACATGAAAATCTTTTGGTCTGGAGAGGACAGAATCTTCACCTTTATTCTACTTTTCTTGATCTGGTGAGCTTCCTTCAACCCACTTGCTGGCTAGTTTTTCAATATAAACAGGCACTGAATTCAGTTCTGTTTTGGTTTTGAAGATCTTGGCCACTTGAGAGTCCTTGGAGGACAGATGTTCTGCGATAGGAAGATGGTGCTGGAAATACACCAGTGTAGCAGTTCTGTGGCTGCACAGAGCTGCACTGGCGTGGGATGGCGGGAGGAAGCGCAACAGTGAACTGAGTATTTTTTTGGGCAGTTATTCAACCAAACCATTACTTCACATTTCCAGATGTCACTTTAAAGCCTGGTCTTCCCTCTGCCTCAGGACCCAGATTCTCACCTCTGAGGAATGAACTGGGAACAGAGAACCCAGCACAAGTCAGAAAAGCCTATCACTGAAGCCTTGAGGAGGGTCGGTCAGCATCGAAACATCAGGACATCAAAACATTAGGGCATCAAAACCTGAGGACAATGCTGTGGGCATCAGGGTCCTTGAGGAGGCGATCTTCTGCAGACTCTTGCCCAATGTTGGCACCAAAACTGAAGTACTTTGATACAGGGGCCATAATGGCTCAGACACTCCCAGTGATGATCAGAGTAAACAGAAGACCAGAGGGTTCTCCCCAGTGTTGAGGGTCTCAAGGACTGTATAATGTAGGCTGCTTTCAGCTGGTAATGAAGTACTAACACAAAACGGTCTTCAACAACAGGAGTTTTTCATCATGCACATCAACAGATGTGAAGATTGGTGACCTTGACTACAATGGTGGCCCAGTGGCTTCTTGGAGTGTTACTCTTGCCTGCGGGTTATGGAATAAGACGGCTGCTGCTGTCAGGCCAAACACATGCCTCACATGGATGTGTCCAAAGGCAGGATGGAATAGAGTTTTACTTCATATACCTTTGTTTTAATTAAGAAGGAAACTACCCCTCAGCCTAAGGTCTTAGAATCCACTGTCACATAGTCCCAACGCTATACTTGGGAAACATGTTAGGTCTGCTGTACTAGTACAGCTTAGATTAATCATTTGTCTAAACTTAGGGAAGTGCCCGCTTTCCCTGAGTAGATTGCTCTCTTGCACTTGGGTAAAATCAGGATTTTATCAGCAAACAAAAGCAAAGTGTAATAACATCTGATTGGTCCACAGAAGGTAGACAAGAATGCTAAAGGAATCTTGTGTTATCTCTGACAAAGAGTTCTTTCTTAGTGGCCAAGAATTTATTTCCTGCCCTGAAAAAATGCCCTGCTGAGTTAGTCAAATTTAATTTGATTTTAGAAAAAAAGATGTGACATTTCTCATGTGAGTGTTGTGTTTTGTTACTACCTGGGAGTAAATTCATTTCCTGGGAGTGAATTCATACCTTCCCATCCTAAAGGTAGAAGTTTGGTTTGCAACACAGAATATGGGATGCTCTGCAAACTCCAAGCTCGTCTAAAAGGTCCTTCCTCTCCCTGCTCACCTTCACCCTTCAGCTCTTCTGCCGCATAAAGCACGGATTTGGCTCAGGCACACAAACATACACTGGCATTTACCAATGATGGTTTCCATAATTTCTGAGTTTCTGAAACCTTCTAGCTGAATGTTTTCATTTTTTTCCCCTGAAGCTCATGAACCAGGAAAGTCTTCAAAGAGCTTTGTGTATTCAGCAACTTTGATGTGTCAGTTTGTCTTTCAATCTATCTCACTCTGGGTGCTTATCTCTTAGAAAGAGAGATTATTACCACAGACACTGGGCTGGAAACCACTTCATTGACAGGTTTAAGAGTCTTAGCAAAATAAATAGAAGAGGCAAACGTGTGTGCAAAAAGGCAGGTTTCATTTTCCTTATGCAGCTCAGCTGGGTAGAGAGAGAGAGCTGAAGTCAAAACAAAACAGAGAACTTCTCACCATACTGTAGAGATTGAGCTTTGTGTGGGAGGGTGGTTGGGGTAGAAACAGGCTTGGTATTTCCTTCTTACCAAACATTTATCTCCTTTTATAGAAACAACTGCTACCCTGACAAGGGGGCCACCATACCTGTTGATCTAGTTTATGATTCATACCTTCAAAGAACCCTAGAACTATGGCAGTTCCTCTTCTTGTTTTCATACCCCCCAAAACTACACAAGTTATAAAATCATGCCCTTGAATTTCTTTTGATCTTGCTTTTTAGGCAAGAAATCTTTTCTTTGGATGTAGAAGAATCTGAACAGTCATAGTACATGTAAATTTTAAGCAACTTGAGACCAGGATAGGTTCATTTATTTTTCTCTTTGTGTTCTCAGCATTTTCCAGGATAGTATTGGAAAACTATTGAATATTTCATAAATGGTAATTACAGGATTGAAAGAATAAACGGAAGGAGAAATTTTCTTTCTCAAAAGATCAAGTTAGAAGGTCAGACCATACCCAAGGATCCATTTAGAAGGAAATTAGCTATTTAGATGGGGCTTTGTCATTTGAAGAGCAACCAAGTACAACTTCGTTGTCAACAAAACAGTTGTCAAAAACTGAAGTCTTAATTATTTCATTCCCAAAAGGATTTGGATGACTCAGGTAACACATATCATTTCTACCAAAGTTCAAAAACTCAGGGTGGAATCTGAGTGGCTTAGGGAATGAGAGGACAGAATGACTCCATCTTTAAGCAGAACCAGACTGGTTGGTATGTTTTGAAGGCTTTCACACCCAGGCGTGGCTCATGACCTTCCAAAAGGGTGCAGAGGCCATGGGACCCATTGTCAGAAATTTAGAATATGAATCAGGCAGAATTTGAACCCTGATTCCCTGGCTCACCATGTATCCCCTGTATTACATTGTCACTGATATAACAAAATACCTGTGGTCAGCTAATTTATAAAGAGGTTTCTTTAGCTCACCTGCTAGAGGTTTAAGGAATGATCAGCTCACTTTGGTGAAAGTTTCCTGGCAGGAGGGGACCATAATGCTAAGAGTGCATATGGGAACTGGATCACTTTGCCAAACAGGAAGCCAGAGAGTGATTCAGGGATCAGCCTCAGTCTTACAACAACTCATCCTTACAAGAACTCAGAGGTCTTACAAAAGCTGTCAAATCCCTTCTAAGAACAGACCTTCTGTGATCTGAGGACTTTCTACTAAACCTCTCTTTTTTAGGGTTCCACCACTTCTCATATGTCCGAACTGAGGGTCAAGCCCCCCAAAACTTAGACCCTTGGGGAACAAACCATGTCCAAACTATAGCAGACCTTAAATTACCAACTCTCCTTTCCTAAATCTTTGCTTCCTCATCTGTAAAAGGGGGCTGTACAAGACAGCTGTGAGGATTTATCGAGATAATATAAAGCATTTAGCACAGTGCATGGCAAACCATTAGCACTAGTACATGGAAATTATCATCATTATTATTATTAATATAGTTGCCCACACCAGAACATTGTAGAAAGAGGTTTGACTTGGAATCATTTCAAATCCCTTTTTTCTGGGCAATGGGTCCCTAAATCCATGAAAATTCATTTACTTGGTCATTGACTTCAGTCTTCTCAGTTACCATAGATGTGGGCTGAGGTTAGGTCAGTCAAGGATAAACCCCTAAGAAGAGGGTGTACAGTCCCATGTTGTCACCGTGTGGCCTTGGAAGCTCTGCCAAATGACAGTGTTTCTCTTCCTTAATCTTATTTTCAAAGGGGCACATAAAGGAACATTTGATTATAGTCACACTGTTTATCCTTTAACTACCAAACCCACCCACTCTTACCAAGAAAAAGAAATGAAAAATAATAAAAGACATTATATTAAAAGATGGATTTTGCTTGAAACTGCCAAGCCAACATTAGAGAGGCAGCTAAGTCAGAGACTCAGTTTCCATTTGTAAAACAGAGAGACATAATAATGTTTATCTAACAAGGTGTTTATCAGGAGATATGTATAGTAGGATATATATATATATTCTACTAAAGAGATTAGGTACTCATTAAAATAGGTATCTGGTTCCAGGATTCTGATGGTTATTCTTTCCCCAAACATGATAATAGTGGGTACTCCCATGTGCTTATGGTGTGTTAGGCCCTTCTCTGTTCCCATTCCATAGGTGAAGTAATTTGACTTCTCAACAATTCTATGAGATAGGCAATGTTATCACCCCCCCCCCAACACAGATGTGGAAAACAAGGCTCAGCAAGACAGGTGCCTGATCCAAGACCCCACAACTGGTAAATGGCAGCAGGTGCTCATCCCAGCCAGGGCACTGTCAGAAATCCTCCTGTGGGCCACTCTACCAGGGTTCCTCTCCTGGGAAACCAGCCAGTGCTGAGGGAGAAGACAAACTCACCTTCTTCCCTTCCAGATGATCTGCTGAATGGCCTCTATAGAGGGCCAGGTTATCCTCAACTTGTCTTAAATGAGGTCAGAAGAAGGGCTATGTCCCCCTGTAGGAATTTCCCACTGGGCCTACTGGGACAAAGTCTAAGAAAAATTGATAATACTGTATATATATAACATTTTTTTTATTTTAGAGAGAAAAAACAATAAAAACAATGATATAGAATTTCATATGGAGATAATAGAAAATTAACAATGGTTAATACATTATGCATTGTTATATTCAAAGTAGTTGCTCAGATTACAAGATGCAGGCATGCAAAAACAATATAAGCACGAACCGTTCTTTTCAATGAACTAAAAGAAACTAGTAGTATAATTATCTTGGCTAATATATATATATATATATATATATATATATATATATATATGCATATTCTTTCTCCTTCCTTCTTTTCTCCTTTCACCTATTCTAATTTGTTCTTTCCTTTTGAACAGCTTTTTTTCCCTTTAACAATATTTATAGTAGATTTTGGATCTTTTTTACTCTTTCAGTTTCTTACACTAGAAAGACAATACAATGTTGACACAAGTGAGTCTAATTTATTTCACTTGTGAGTATGGTCTCTAGTTGCAACCATTTACCTATAAAAAAAACCCTTGAGTTTATTCTTCTTTATAGCTGAGTAGTACTCCATTATATAAAAGGACAACATCTTCTTAACCATTCAGCTGATGGGCATTTGGGTTGTTTCCAATATTTAGTTATTACAAATTGTACTACTATAAATACAGGTGCACATATGTTGCTGTGGTATGTTTTTAATTCTTCCAGGAAAATAATCAGAAAGGGATAGCTGGGTCAAAGGGGACCTCCAATCCTAGTTTTCTGAGGAAACTTCGCACTGATTTCCATAGTGGTTATACCAGTCTGCACTCCCCAAACAATGGAAAAGTGTTCCTTTTCTCCATGGCCCTGTCATCATTTGTTTTTGGTTGATTTCTTGATGATAGTCATTCCTCCTGGGGTGAGATGAAATCTCAGTGTTGTTTTAATTTGCATTTCTCAAGTGATCCATGATGTTGAACATTTTTTCATATATTTATTTACCATTGGTATTTCTTCATCTGAGAAGTATATATTCATCTCAGAAGCCCACTTTTCAATTGGGTTTTTGAATTTTGTGGGCCTGATTTTTTCAATTCTTTATATGTTCTAGATAGATGTATGTCTGAGGGACAGATGGCTAAAATTTTTTCCCATTCTGTGGGTTTTCTTTTCACTCTGTTGGTGATTTCTCTTGATGTGCAAAAACATTTTAATAAGATGAGATCACAGTTGTTGATTCTTTGAAGTATTTCCTCTGCTCATGCAGTTTGGTTTTTGTTCATGAACTTTCTGCCTACCCTATGTCTTTGAGATCTCTACCTACCTTCACTTCCAGTAGATTTAGTGTTTCTGTTTTAACATTTAGATCTTTGATCCATTTTGACTTTAGTGCATGGTGATAGACATGGGTCTAATTTTAGTCTTCTACATGTGGAAAGCCAGTTTTTCCACAATTTATTAAAGGGGCTATCTTTCTTCTAGTGAAAATATTTGGTTTCTTTGTCAAAGATAAAGTGGCTGAGTTTGTAGTTGTTTCCGCACCTTCTAATCTGTTCCATTGATCTTCAGATCTGTTTTGTTTTGTTTTTTTTTTAAACCATGAATGAGTGTTAGACTTTATCAAAAGCTCTTCCTGCATCTATTGAGATGGTCATGTGATTTTCAACATTGACTCTGTTGATATGGTACATTTATAGATTTGTGTATGTTGAAACATCCTTGCATTCCTGAGTTGAATCCCACTTGGTCATAGTGCAAAATCTTCTTGATGATTTGCTGCATTCTGTTTGCTAGTATTTTACTGAGGATTTTTACATCTTTGTTCATTAGGGAGGTTAGCCTATAGTTCTCTTTTTTGGTTGGCTCTTTCTCTGGTTTTGGTATCAGGGCGATATTTGCCCCCAGGAATGAGTTTGGGAGAATTGCTCCCCTTTCAATTTCATTAAAGAGTTTGAGGAGTATTGGCATTAAGTTTTCTCTGAATTTCTTGTAGAATTCAGCCATGAATCTATCAGGACCTGAGCTTATTTTTGTTAGTAAGTTTTTAATTGCATTTTCAATTTCATTAACTGATACTGAGTTATTCAGAATTTTTATATTTTCTTGATTCTGCTTTGTTAATTCATAAATTTGTAGGAATCTGTCCATTTCTTCTGTGTTTTCTATCCTATGCAAGTAACAATTTTTGAAATAGGTATTGATGATCTTCTGAATTTCCACAATATCTGTAGTTACTTTGCACTTTTTATTCCTTACTGCATGGATTTGAGTTTTTTCTTTCCTGTTTTTGGATAAGGTTGCCTAGGAGTTTATCAATTTTGTTTATTCCTTCAAAGAACCAGCTCTTCAATTCATTAACTCTTTATATAGTTTTCTTAGTCTCAATTGTATTATTTTCTGCTCTGAACTTTATAATTTCCTCTCTTGTATCAGCTTTGGATTTGACCTTCTCTTCTTTTTTCAGAAGCTTGAGGTGTAGCATTAGGTTGTTTATTTGTGCTTGTTCTATTTTCTCAATGTGAGAATTCACTGCCATCAATTTCCCTCTTAAGACTGCTTTCATTGCATCCCACAGGTTCTAGCAAGTTATATTTTCATTTTCATTTGACTGTATATAACATTTAATTTCTTCTGAAATTTCACCTGTGGCCCATTGGTTGTTCAGGAGGGTGTTATTTAATTTCTATGTATTTAAAGAGATTTTGTGGTGTCTTTTGTTATTAATTTCCAATTTCACTGCATTATGGTCAGATAATATGCATGAAATAATCTCAATTCCTTTGCATTTACTTAAGCATGTTCTATGGTCCAGTATACGGTCTGTTTTAGAGAATGTCCTATGTGAGAACACTCTGTAAACATCTACTCAGTCCATTTGTTCACAGGTTTGGTTCAGTTCTGTTATTTCTTTGATGACTTTTTGTCTAATTCATCTATCTCTTGGTGACAAGGGAGTATTAAGAGCCCCCATTACAATTATGTTATTGCTTATTTGGTTTTCCATGTTTGCTAATATTTGCCTTTTATAGTTGAGTGTTCCCATATTTGGTGCATATATATTTATGATTATTATCTGTTCTTCTTGGTTTTTTCCCCTAACAAGTATGTGGTGACTTTCTTTATCTCTTTGGGTTACTCTTGGTTTGAAGTTCACATTGTCTGCAAACAGAATAGCTACCCCTCATTTTTTCTGGGTTCCCATTGCATGGAGTATTGTTTGCTATTTTTAAGTTTTAGTCTATGAGTTTCATTTTGAGTTAAATATGTTTCTTGTATATACCATATTGTTGGATCTTGTTTCTTGATCCATTCTGTCAGTCTATTTCTTTTGACTGATGAATTGAGGGCATTTAGATTGATGGTTTTAAATGATACATAGTCGCTTATCTTTATCATGTTATTTTCCTGCCATTGGTTTCCTATTTTTCCCCTCTATTTAATTGCTTGCCCTGCTCGGAGGCTTCTTTCTGTTGCTGTTCTCAGAATTGTGTTCATCTTTATTTCTGTGTAGAATTAGTCATGAATTCCGTCAGGTTTTGTTTTTGTTTTTGTTTTTTTGTACCAGGGATCAAACTCACAACCTCATGCTTACCAGTCAAGTGCTTGAGCCACTGAGTTAAAACCTCTTCAGTTGTTCTTTGTCATGGAAGTATCTCATTTCTCCATTGATTTTGAAAGATGGTTATTCAGGATACATCAATCTGGGTTGGAAGTTGTTTTCTTTCAGGACATGAAATACTTCACTGCAAGCTCTTCTTTATTTGAGGGTTTGTGTGGAGAAGTCTGTTGTGATTCTGATGGGTTTTCCGTTATAAGTGATCTGAATCAATCTACCTTACACACTGCAAGAAAAAGAAACAAAATCTCTTCTGGACTTCTTGCAGCAGCAAAGTAAAAGTCTTTCATTTCAGAGCCAAAGTTATTTGTATACTGCCTCAGTGTCTTTTCACCCAGAGTGCATCTCACAAACAATAGCAAAAGCAAAGGAAAGACGAACTATTGTTTTGTTGTATTTATATCCTGATGTATGAAACAGCATGAAAATATTGTTAAGGAAACTCAGTAAGTCTCTAGGCCAGGGTATGTATATAGCTTTAGTGCCAAAGGCAGCAAGGACAGATGTTGGAAGACACGATCCCCTGGAAGAGCAAACGGAAAACTTGCTGGAATTCCACAAGGGAGAGTAACAAGCCAAGGAAGAACCCCTCAGGTTCCTGCCCAGCAAGCCCTTGTCCAGCCCTTGCAGCTTCTCTCCGGGCATTAATGCAGACACCATTGCCTGAGAAGCTGCGGAATTTTGGATGCAGTAGTAATCTCTTTTTCTCAGTTTCTTCATCTTTGAAATGGGGAAAATAATGGTTAGCTCACAGGATGTGGTAAGAATGAACAACTTCATACAGGCAAACCACATCGATACACATAATTTTTCAAATACCTGTAAATCACATAAAACATGATATGAGATAAGTACTCACTATAGGCTAATATCCTCATTATCTATAATCCAGGGAGAAAGACTATGGTCCTAGACTGTAGTCATAATTGCCCACTATCATTTTAGGGAGGCTGTGTGGTTGAGTTATTGTTGGCTCTGCTACTAAACACACTTCCACATAGATCCTGATTCCATAATTTAGCAGCCCCAATTCTGGGTAAGGCTGAATACATGGTGGGGTCAAGTGAGTCAAGCTTGATTGATGAGGACTATGGTTCTGCTCTAGGTGATCTGTGGATACTGCGTTGTCCTGGCCTGTGGGGCTTTTTAAGGCTGTTCCCTCTATTCTCATAATTATTATCATTGTTTCTTTCTTCATAAGTTGTCCTTATTACCAATATCATCACTGTGGTCAAACAGAAGAAAAGTGGATATTTGTCATTTTCATAACCCTAATTCTTCTGCATCCAGTCACAATCTACCAAAAGATGACCAGTACAGTAACAAAGTCTTCAGCAAACTGATCTTAAAGGTTGTACAGAATTTTTTTAGTTGACATGAAATTCACAAAACATAAAACTAACCATTTTAATGTGAGCAATTCAGTGGCCTTCCATTCACATGTTGTACAGCTATCACCTTTCTCAAGTTCCAAAACATATTCATCACTTCTGGGACCCCAAATTCATTAAACAGTTAATCTACATTCTTCTCACTCTCAACCATTAATTACCTATCTCTACAGACTTACCTATTCTGGATATTTCATATAAGTGGAATAAGACAATCTATGACCTTTTATATTTGAGTTTCTTTCTCTCTACATAATATTCTGTAGGTTTATCCACATTGTAGTTTGTATCAGAACTCCATTCCTTTTTATGACTGAATAATATTCCACTTATGAATTTGTTGCCATTTGTTTACCTATTTTTCCACCAGTAGATATCTACAATTTTTCATTTTTTGGCTACTGCGAATGCTGATGTACTGGTATCTGAATATTTTCAATTCACTGGAGTGAAACTACAGGGTCATGTATTAATTCTGTGTTTAGCATTTTGAAAACCCACTGCACTGTTCCCTATAGCAATTCAGACCTAATAGGAGAATTTTGATGTCAGAAAGTAGTCCTGGTAGTTGAAATTTTGCTCTTTGTGATTCAGATTGGCAGGCGGGGTGCAGGGACTCTGTGGGAAGGAAGCACAGTAGATTAGAGATCAAACCTCCTTAGTCCTTAGTTGTAGGAAGGCAACAACTCTGCCCTTTGCGAAACGTATTCTACTAAACCAGGGAGGAAGTGTAAAGAGGAGAGAGGTCTATCTATGACTGAATATAATCAAGTCCAAATTAGAGGCCATTCTATAGACAATTACGTATAGATGATTTTGAATTCTAATCACTTTCTTAAAAGAGTGGTATTCTTCTGCATTTAATTGTCCACGATAACTGTCCACAACCTTGAGGACTCCCAGGTATTTGGTGTCTGTTCTGCTATAGGCAGCTGGAAGGAAAGCATGTATCGGACCCGCTTTGGGTGTTCACAGATAGATCAGGTATTCTAGGAGCACCTGCCTTAGAAGCCAACCAGTGGGGCAGGGACATTATTGGGGTAGCTTCAACAGTGTAATTTTGAAGAAAAGCACAGGGAGTCAGGGCTGAGGGAGATGTCACGTGTGCCGGTGAGAACAGTGTCAGCGAGACAGAGCAAGCCCTGAGGAGTGAGGGGCAGGGTCTGCCATTCTGCAGAAGGCATTGATCCCAGGTGGTCTCAGGATCCAGTTATGGTTTAAATGTCCTTCAGGATTCATGCGTTGTGAGCAATTTCTAGAGTCATATGTTAATGGTGTTTGAAGATGAGACATTTTAGAGGAGACTTCATCATAAGGGCTCTGCCCGTGTCAATCAAGATTGACTCATTCATGGACTAATGGATTAACAGTCTATTGAAGTAGTGGCTTTGTCACAAAAGTGAACTCTCTTAGCACGCTTATGGCCCTCTTCCCTTTATGATGCCCTCTACCCTCTCAAGACTGCAGCGTCACTAACAGGAAGAAGGCCTTCACCAGATGTGGTCCCTCGAACTTGGATCTTCTAGCCTTCAGAACTGTGAGCTGAATAAACCTTTATTCTTTATAAATTATCTAATCTGTGATATTTACTTATAGTAACAAAACAAAAAGACTAAGATGCCCAGAACTCATCCTTCTTATGGATTATCCCACTGAATGTGGTGACAGCCAGAGTGGAAAATATAGTCAGGACAAGCAAAAAGAGCCTTTTTCAACTGGATCCTAGGACAGCTTATTAAACAGGTGTTTGTGTAATTCTTTGACTTGACCCAGATGTCTTTGAGAAACATACTACCATCCAGAGAATACTGTAAAACCTGCAACATGGTAAATGCAAAGTCCCCCTTCTTTGAAGATAGTCGCAATAGTCCATGTTCCTTGCTATGTTGTCCAGAACTATAATGAGAATAACTGCTTCTCAGACATAGAACTCAATCTGTTTCTCAGAAGGAACTACTACTCATTTTTCTGAAACATTGAAGCAAAGTGGGTGGATATGAGAACCATAGAGGTTCGTGGGTCTGCAAATCCTAAAATAGTCTTTTTAGGCCAAAAGTAACTATTGCTGGCTGCTCTCACCCTTCTGGGCTGTAAACTCCCAGATGTGGGAGATCTCTTGGGCATCTAAAGGACTCCCAGCACCAGGCTGGGGGATCTTTAAGACTAACTCCGAAGCCGTTCCTGGTAGATGAAGAAGTTCCTACTAGCTTTACTTCAGAGTGCTAAGGAACTTCAGTCTACTCACCGCCACAGAACTTCGGGGGCCTCTTTCCTGCAGTGTCTTTGTTCCTAGGTGTCAGCTCTGTCCCTTGAAATAGAACAAGATTTATACAAGAGTCAGTTCAGAGGCAGAGTGCCAGCTCAAGCCTACAGGGCTGACTGTTGATAATGGCAGTACATTAAGAGAAATTTGGAGATGGAAATTTGGGGCCCAGGATTCTGCCTGCAGGCAAGAGCTTTCCTCTCCTGTGGGTCCCCTGGGGAGAAGTTAGTGGGTTGGTGAGAGTTAGGGTCTCCTGCTGAGCACACACGGTCAAGCTCTGACCTGCTCGCACCTCTTTCCCTGTGGGAGTTGAACAGGCTTTGGACAGCGGATCTGATCCTGGCTCCCAGCTGACCACGCCCCGTCCGCGGGGCCCGCAGGCGGCCGGCGCTGTCTCCCCTTCGCCCCGGTGTTTTTGCTCTCCTGGCCTTCCACTCCTTCCCTTCATAGGCGCCTCTCCCAAGCCTCAAGACTGCAAACCCAGCAGCAGTGTGGGGAGTGCAAAAGTGAAAGCCTGCAAGCTGTCAGGGGCAGCAGGGACCAGCTGCTGGGTCGCAGCGGGAGCAGCGCTTCCTGGGAACCCCGGGCATCTCAGAACCCCCGGTGACCTCCAGCCAGCTCCTCTCGTTGCCTTTCTGTATACATAACAGGACAGGAAGATGAGAGAAACAGACACGGAGAGAGACCTATAAAGTTCCCTGTCGCTAGGAAAGTCCGGAAGTCAAGAACTCCCCTCTTGCGGTTCCCGGGCCACCCTGCCAAGGGGAGGATGAAAGGTCTTTGTGCCTGAAACGCGAGCCAAAGTTCTGAGCGCTTAATAGGTGACACAAATGTCTGTGTTGCTTTTTTGCTTTGGACCGAAAGCCATAGGGAGGGGCCACTCCGGGAGCCGGTCGCCAAGGCTGTGCCAGTCACTTGCCGCCGTTCCCGCTCAACTCCATCCCAGCCCCGGCCAGGCGATGCTTGCAGACGGGCGCGGGGCGCGGAGCAGGGGGCGGGGGCGCCTCGCAGGCTTGGAGGGCTCTGCGCGCCTGCCCGGGGGCTGTGCCTGCGTCACGCCGCGGGGCGCTCCTGCCAGAGGAAATTCGGGGCGCAGGGACAGCCATCTCCCACCCGCGGCCGTCCCACCCCCCGCCCGCCTCCCCCTCCCCTGGCCTCCTTGGCCGGAGCTGCGCTGGGCCCGGGTCAGCTGGCTGCCTTTGTGGCTGCTTCCCAGGAAGGAAGAAGCGCTGTCTGCAGATCAGTTATCAGCTGGCTTTCCTGTGCCGCAGCGCCGCCGTTTTCCGGGGACGGCTGCCACCCCCGTGATTCCCAGCCGGGGCTGCGGGCGGTGCGTGAGAGCCGGATAAATAGGCCATTGTGAGGCCGCTGGGATCCAGGTTTCTTATCAAACTCTCCACCAGCGAGAAAAAGATCCCGCCCCTGCTGCCAGGCGCCTGGGCTTCTCTTCTTTCTCTTCACAGTTACAGCCATTTACACTTTTTCCCCCCAGTTTCGAAGGGAATATTCAGAAAGCATTCTTACGCCGCTTACTGTACGACGCAGGGACCTGGGGTGGGAGGAGCGGACCTGCCAGCAGAATAGTGTCACTGGGGTTCAGTTTGCCACCTTGAAGGCAGCGGTGGCTTTGGTGCACAGAGCTTCCTCCCCCGGCTCCCCAGTGCGGTCAACACCAGCTGAGCGTGTATCCGGATTGCAAATCTGTTGGTTTCTACATTTACTGTCAAGGTTTGATTCTGTTTTGCAGCCTTGAACTGTCTTATAGACAAAACCCGAAGAGGGAAAACACGAGTGGAAACTAGTCATTTGAAGAAGACTACAAGGAAGTGTTGCAATTTTGGGAACAGCCAGTGCTGTTGGTGTGGATAATGTGTTTTGGGTGGTGTTTTTTTTTTTCTTTTGGTTTTGTTTTGTTTTGTTTTGTTTTTCTGCTGCAGCAGCCTCATGACTCAGGAGGGGTTGGGGTTTCCTGGCCCTGGACTTATTAGATAGTAATCAGTAGGGAGGGTGGGTTTATGGATCTGTGCTCAGAGGGGGACACATGCTTGGCTGAATGTTTTTCTTACCATCTGGAAATGCTTAATAGTTTTTTTTTTTTTAAAGGACCATGCATCTGTATTGTACACTGGGCTTCACAAATTACTATGTAATTTGTGGTAAGATTCATATTCGTTTGAATAATGGTCTGAATAAGTTCCCATTTGAGATAATTGTCTGTGGTTAGTTGATGAGGTGTTGTGATTCTCTTAATTTTCAAACATATCTACCACAGTTGTCCTGATCGATTAATGTTCTACAAACTAAACCAGGCCCCCAGGGGCTTAAAATGTGCACTCATCAAAGAACTAGTGATTTCCATTAAAAGGTCCTCATTTGTACGACTGTTGCTTCTCTTTTCTTTTTTACTCTAAAATGCCTAGCTTGCAGATCTGGACGTTGAAGCAGGATTAAAAATGGACACACCTTGGCAAAACTCTCACAGTTTGGGGAAATTGTGTTGTTTAATACTTGGAGCACTTGTTAGAGTGTTGTATGTCTCCAAAATTCTAGGTTGAAGCTGTAACTCACAATGTAACTGTATTTGGAAGTGGGCCTTCGAAAGATGATTAGATTTGGATGTGGTCACGAGAGTGGGTTCCCATGATGGAAGTGTCCTTAGGAGAGGAAGAGAAACCAGAGCCCTCTGTCTCTCTACCATGTGAAGACACATTTAAAAGGCAGGTATTTGCAAGCCAGGAACAGGACCCTAACCAGGAAGTAAATCTGCTGACACCCTAATCTTGGACTTCTAGGTTCCAGAACTGTAAGAAATCAAAGTCTGTTGGGTAAGCCACTAATCTATATTTTGGTGTAGCAGCCCAAGCTAAGTGCCTAAACAACTGTGGGAAATTAATCTGTGACTTAACATTCGTGAGAGACAGGAGAGGGAGCATGGGATACTTCATAATAAGTAAGTACAATGATATTTTGCTAGAAATAATTTATGTAAGAAACAATTTTTCTAGTTTAATAAAAAAAAGTCCCTTCCATAGTTTTCTTTTACTTACTTAATTTCTTTGTTTATTGAATTATGACTTCATTTTCAGTTACTCGGAAAAGATAATGTAATATGGGTAGTAGTAGTGGCATTGTGATACAGTAATTAGCCACCTTTCCATTGCTAGGATGAAATACTTGATATATACTACTTAAAGGAAAAATGGTTTACTTTGGCTTACAGTTTCAAAGGTTTCAGTCCATGGTTACCTGGCACCGAGGAAGAAACATCATCATTGAAAGGTGTGGCAGAGGAAAGCTGCCTAACTGATAGCAGCCAGGAAACAGACAGAGAGCCAAAGAGAGGGAGGTGCTAGCGACAGGACTTAGGCTTCAAAGGCACACCCTCTTTTTCCATCTATCCCATTCACTTATGGATTATAATGGATTAATCCACTGATAAGGTTAGCATCTTATGGTTCAATCACTGCTCTAGGCCCCTCTCCTGACCGCTGCTGCATTAGGGATTGAACCCTTCAATATATGAGTCTTCAGTGAACACTTTGTATTTAAACAATAAGAAACAATAAGAGGTCATTCCTTGCTAAAGACAGAGTTCAGAATACTAGGAATATAAACAAGTAAAGGTACAGTTAAACATTACAGGTGCTAAAATAAAGTAAAAATAATAAAGATAGAGGTCCTGGAGGTTCTGAACTCCACCCAGGCAGGAGCAAGGTCCGGCACCATACTAGGGCATGGTCTGGCTAGCCCCGTGTTCCAGGGGCTCTGAACTCCTCACGGCCAGACACAGGGTGCCTGAAGTGTCACACTCCAGGGGCACACTCCACCTAGCTGCCTGGGTCCTGGAGGTTCTGAACTCCACCCAGCCAGGCATAAGGCCCCAGCACCACACACTGGGAGTGCATCTCTGCTAGTTGCCTGGGTCGCAGAGGTTCTGAACTCTACCCAGCCAGGTGCTAGGTCCTGGTGACACACTGGGGGTATATCCCTACTAGCTACCTGGGTCCCGGAAGCTCTGAACTCCACCCAGTCAGGCACAAGGCCCTAGCACCACACCCTGGGGTGCATCCCTGCTAGCCACCTGGATTGCAGAAGTTCTGAACTCCACTCAGCCAGGTTCTATGCCCCAACAACACACTGTGGGGAGTATACCCCTGCTTGCTGCATGGAGGATGCAAACTCACCCAACCCAGAGTCCCAGAGTAGCCCAGAACAGTACATTAGGGGAACACAGGGCCAGCCTCACAGGCTACAGAGCACAAAGCTCCAGCACCATAGTCCAGGAGTGCACCCCAGCTAGCCACAGGAGTATTGGAGGATTGAAGCGCTACCAAAAGCAGCGTTCCAGTGAAATCCATTGGGACACTGCCTGACCAGCTACACAGGGCCCAGAGGAAAATGACAAAATGAAAGAGCAAGATGCAGTCTTAGTCTTCCAGCCCACCGAGAACAAACCCAAGAAACACTGAAATGGAAGACACTGGAAATTTCACAACTTAACTTTCTGAAATGATAGCAACTGCAGTAAAGAAACAACTCCATGAAGCTATACAGGAAATCAGATCAGAAATAATCTCTCAGGCAAAAAATGAAATGACAGACTTCATGAAAGAAATGCTGTGTGCATATAAAGAGGATATAGATAAAAAAATAGAGGAACATAAGAAAATAAAGGAAACTATAAATGAAAAATATAAGGCAGAATTAGAATGCATGAAGCAGATTCAAAGGGATATTTAGGAAATTAAAAATTCCATTGAAAGCTGGCAAAATCACTTGAATGAAGCTGAAGATAGACTCTCAGACCTTGAAGACAACATGGAAGCCTACGATCACTAAAGAAAAGATCTCTTAAAAATAACAAGGAACCCGGAAACAATTCAACACCTTCAAGATATGCAAAGAGAAACTATACAAGATTGATAGGTGTAAACAAAAAAGCAGGAGTCAACTCAAATTACCTGAGAAGACTATTTGCAGAAATAATAGCAGAAAAATTTCCAAACATGGGAAGGGAATCTGATATACAGATAAGTGATGCATACAGAACCCCAATTAACCATAACCAAAATAAATCTTTACCCAGACATATAATAATAAGGGTATCAGAAATACAGCACAAGAACAAAATACTAAAAGGTATCAGAGAAAAGAAATAGATCACCTATGAAGGAAAACCTATCAGAATCATGGCAGACTTCTCAACACAAACCTTTAAGTCAAAAAGAGCTTGGAAGGAAGTTTTTCAAATCATGAAAGAAAACAACTTTCAACCCAGATTGAAGTATCCTGCAAAACTATTTTTAAGAACTGATGGAGAAACAAGATACTTCCATGACAAAGAACAAGTGATGAAATTCATGACCACCAAACCAACACTACAAAGAGTACTGGAAGGCACTCTAGAAAGACACAAAGATAACTACAATCCCAAAAACAACAGCAAAAGGAAACCACTAAGCCAGACAAACAATTAAACAGAAAAAGTAGAAAACCAACAACATAAAGATAACATAACAGTGATAAGTCAGTACATATCAGTTATATCAATCAATGTGAATGTTCTCAACTCACCAATAAAAAGAAACAGACTTGCAGAGTGGATTAAGAAACAAAATCCAACAATATGCTGTGTTCAAGAAACACATTTCACTCAAAAGGAAATTCATAGACTAAAAATTAAAGGATGGAAAACAATACTCCATGCAACAGGAACCCAGAAAAAAGCAGGGATAACTATTTTGTTTGCAGACAGTGTGAACTTCAAACCAAGAATGATCAAAAGAGATGAAGAAGGTCATTACATACTTGTTAGGGAAAAACTTGAAAAGGAAGAGATTACAATCATGAATATATATGTACCAAATATGAAAGCAACCAACTAAGTAAGACAAAGCTTAATAGACATGAAAAACCAAATAAACAATAGTACCATTATAATGGGGGAACTTAACACCCCATGGTCACAAAGAGACAGATCAATCAAATAAAAAATTAGCAAAGAAATAACAGAACTGAATCAAACTTGTGAACAAATGGACCCAGTAGATGTGCACTGAGTGTTCTACCCAACGACATTAGAATACACATTCTTCTTAGCTGCACATGGATTGTTCTCTAAAATAAATCATATACTAACCCACAGAACATGCTTAAGTAAATACAAATAATTCAAATAATTCCATTCATATTATTTGACCATAGTGCAATAAAATTGGAAATTAATGACAAAGAAACCCCCACAAGAACCCCATAAGCACATGGAAATTAAATAATACTCTCCTAAGCTGGACGTGGTGGCAGCACACAGCTTTAATCCCAGCACTCGGGAGGCTGAGGTAGGAGGAGCGTTGTGAATTCGAGGTTGGCTTCAGTTGCAATGGGAGCACAAGGCTAGCCTGAGATATGTGGTGCAACTCTGCCTCAAAAAACTAAGACTGGGAGTTTGGCTCAGTGGCTTAAGCACCTGCCTAGCTGGTGCAACTTTGTGAGTTCAATTCCTGGTGCTGGAAAAAAAAAAAAAGCACTCTCCTAAACAACCAATGGGTCACAGAAGAAATTAAAGAAGAAATTAACAATATCTACAATCAAAAGAAAATGCAAATACAAATTACCGGAACCTGTGGGATACAATGAAAGTCGTCCTCAGAGGGGAATTTATAGCACTAAACTCATTCAAGTTCAAAGTCCAAAGAAGGGAGGAAATTATAAAGATCAGAGCAGAAATTAATTCAATTGAAACTAAGAAAACAATACAAAGAATTAATGAATTGAAGAGTTGGTTCTTTGAAAGAATAAATAAAATTGATAAACTCCTAGCCAACTTTAACAAAAAGAGGGAAAAAATGCAAATCCACGCAATAGGAAATGAAAAGGGTGAAATCACTACAGACCCCATAGCAATACAAAAGATCATCAATACCTTTACATCCATAAGTTCAATAACACAGAAGAAATGGGCAGATTCCTAGAAATGTCTGAGTTACCATAGCTGACTCAAGAAGACACAAAACTGCTGAATAACCAAGCTTCAGTTAATGAAATTGAAAATGTAATTAGAACCTTACCAACAAAGAAAAGCCCAGGTCCTGATGGATTCACCGCTAAATTCTACAAGAAATTTAGGGAAGACTTAACGCCAACACTCCTCAAACTCTTCGTTAAAAGGGAAGCAAGTCTCCCTAACTCATTCCTGGAAACAAGTATTACCCTAATACCAAAACCAGAGAAAGACCCAACTGAAAAAGAAAATAACAGGCCAATTTCCCTAATGAACATAGATGCAAAAATTCTCAATAAAATGCAGGCAAGTAGAATACAACAAGTCATCAGGAAGATTATACACCATGATCAAATGGGATTCATCCCAGGAATGCAGGCGTGGTTCCACAAACCCAAATTAATAGACATAATACACCATATCAACAGAGCCAAGGACAAGAATCACATGATTATCTCAAAAGATGCAGAAAAAGCTTCTGACAAAATCTAACACTCATTCATGATAAAATCCTACAGAAAATCAGAATAGATGGTCTCTACTTCAACCTGATAAAAGCCGTATATCATAAACCAACATGCAACATCTTACTAAATGGACAAAAACTGAAAACTTTCAACCTAAAATCAGGAACAAGACAAAGATATCCATTATCACCACTCCTATTCAATATAGTTCTGGAAATGTTAGCCAGAGCAATTAGACAACAGAGGGAAATAAAAGGAATAAGCATGGAAAAGAAGAAGTTAAATTATCATAAGCAGATGATATGATACTCTACATAGAAGACCCCCAAAATCCCACTGAAAGACTTCTAGATGTAATAACCAAATTCAGTAATGTAGCTGGATACAAGGTCAACACTCAAAAATCAGTAGCATTCTTGTACATGAGCAATAAACTCACTGAGAGAGAAATAACAGAAACCACACCCTTCACTACAGCATCCAAAAAAATGAAATACTTACAAATTGATCTAACAAAGGAAGTAAAAGATCTATACAGTGAAAATTACATTACTCTGAAAAAGGAAATCAAAGAGGATTTCAGAAAATGGAAAGATATTCCCTGCTCATGTATAGGAAGAACAAACATTGTGAAAATGGCCATTCATTCCTGGAAACAAGTATTACCCTAATACCAAATTCATTCCTGGAAACAAGTATTACCCTAAATTGTTATACAGATTTAATGCAAGTCCAATCAAAATATCATTTTGTGTACCTCACAGAGCTAGAGAAATCATCCCTAAAATTCATCTGGAACCAGAAAAGACCTAGAATAGCAAAGGCAATTCTGGACAACAAAGGCAAGAGGCATCACAATCCTTGACTTGAAATTATAATTAGAAAGCTACTGTGATAAAATCAGACCTGAAGATCTGCGGAATAGATTAGAAGACACAGCCACAACTATGAACACACTCAGCCACCTCATCTTTGACAAAGGGGCCAAATATGTACACTGGAAGAAAGATAGCATCTTTAATAAGTGGTGCTGGAAAAACTGGCTTTCCATATGCCAAAAACTAAAACTAGATCCATGTCTATTACCATGCACTAAGCTAAAGTCAAAATAAACCAAAGATCTAAATATTAAAACAGAGACACTAAATCTGCTGGAATACAAAGTTGGTAAAAATCTTGACAACATAGGAGTAGGCAGAGAGTTCATGAACAAAAATCAAACTGCAGAGGAAATACTTTCCAGAATCAGCAACTGGGATCTCATCTTTTTTTTTTTTTTTTTTTTTTTTGAGGCACCGGGGATTGAACTCACAACCTTGCGCCTACCGGGGCAGGCGCTTAAGGTACTGAGCCAAACTCCCAGCCCTGATTTTTTGAGGCAGGGTCGCACTACGTAGCTCAGGCCGGCCTTACGCTTGCGCTCTAGCCCAAGTTGGCCTCGAACTCACAACGCTCCGCCTACCTCAGCCTCCCGAGTGCTGGGATTAAAGGCGTGTGGGGATCTCATCTTATTAAATAGTTTTTGCATGTCAAAGGAAATCTCCAACAGAATAAAAAGAAAAACCCATGAATTGGGAAAATATCTTAGCCAACTGGCTGTCAGACAAAGAACTTCTATCTAAAACATATAAAGAATTTTAAAAAATCAGGCCCCCAAACTTCAAGGATCCAATCCAAAAATGGACATCTGAGATGAATACACATTTCTCAGAGAAAGAAATACAAATGGCAAATAACTATATGAAAAAGTGTTCAACGTCAGTGGTCATTTGAGAAATGCAAATTAAAACAACACTGAGATTCCATCTCACCCCAGAAAGAATGACCAAGACCAAGAAATCAACCAATAACAAATACTGGAGGGGCTGTGGTGAAAAAGGAACTCTTCTCCACTGTTGGTAGGAGTGTAGACTGGTGCAACCACTGTGGAAATCAGTGAGGAGATTCCTCAAGAAGCTAGGATTAGAGATTCCATTTGACCCCAACTATCCTGCTTTTGGGCATTTTCCCAGAAGAACTGAAAGCATCATACATATCACAGTGATATTTGTGCACCCATGTTTACAGCAACCCAATTTGTAATAGCCAAATGTTGGAAACAGCCCAAGTGCCCATCAATCAAGGAATGGATAAAAACAGATGTGGTATTTTTATACAATGGAGTACTACTGAGCTATCAATAAAGATTGTAACAAGACTTTCATTAAGTAAATGCGACCATACTCATAAGTGAAATAAATCAAACTCACATGTTTAAATACCGTATTGTCTCCTTAGTGTAAGAAACTAAAAGAGTATATATGATTCAAAATCTACAATAAATACTGTGTAAGGTTAAGAAACTGCTCAAAGAGGAAAAGTATTTGGGATGGGGAAAAGGAGGAAAGAAGGAAGGGAAAAGGAAAAAGACATAAATTTGTGTGTGCATGTATATATATATATATACACATAAGATAGCTAAAATGACTATACTACTAATTGTATTAATTATTGGAAAAGAACAGTTAATACTCATATGATTAGATTAATTTTACATGTCTCTGCTGTTAATCTAAACAACCCTTTTGAAGGTAACAGTATGCAATATTACAACCATTGTCAAATTCCTACCATCTTGTTTTGTAAACCTATACTTTTATTGTATTGGATTTGCTGTTGTTTGTATGTCTCTTTGCTTTTTGTTTTTCTTTTCTGTGTCTTTTTCCTCTTAAATAAATAAAAAAATTAAATGTATAATAATAAGTAATGAAAAATAGATAACACACAGAAGGATATTTTAGTGCCACAAAGTTAGTAGAATCAATCTTGTTTGCTTATTATTCATGAATTTCCTAGATACACTACTTTTCTTCATGAGCCTCATTATTACCTTATTATTATTGTTGTTAACATAGCATTTATTATGTGGCATGTTTGGATATAATGTGGCACATGTATTTTCCTCAGTTGAGAGTCACAATATAATCAATTTGATCCACTTAGAAACTCGATTGTAGCAGCTGTGATGGGACCTGATTGTAAACCTAGCACCCTGAGAGACCAAGGCAGGAAGACTTTATGTTTAAGCTCACTCTGGGCAACTTAGCAAGACTCTATCTCAAAATAAAAAAGGACTGGGAATGTGGCTCAGTGCAAAGGCCCTGAGTTCTGTTCCTAGTCTCACACACACACACACACACAGCTCCATTATATATGGGGGAAAAAACGGAGAGAGGAATATGAAATGCTGAAGGGCACATAGAACCTAAGGCAGAATCAAGATTTGATCAATCTAGTCTCTTTCAAAGTTCATCCATTCAAGGTTACTCTGTCTCTAACATCCTATCTCACATGACAGCTTCCCATTTCCCAGAGCACACTGGGAAAAAGAGAATGGTTTGTTCTCTCTCACTATACTCTTCTTGCTTATTTGCTAAGGCAACGCATGGCTCCCAGCACCCCAAGAGGCTCCTAGAGGATGATGGTAAATCTGTAGCATGTGTGTGTTGGATCAGCGGGGGTGGGGGGTGGGCACAGCAGTTTGCCATAGCCTTGTTTGGGGTGGGTTTTCTGGGCATTCAAATGCCTCCAGTAACCAGCAAATTCCACTCCTTTTAGAAGAGCTTTCACCCTGTGCCTGCTCCTAGGTAGTCAGATTTAGTCTTCTTTTGTTCACAAATATTGAATTCCCAGGGAGTGCTCTAGGTTGGTGAGCACTCATTCCCAGGGACCTCTCATTCCCAGGGACCCCTCTAGGTTGGTGAGTGCCAAAGGCTCTAAATAGTACTGACCAGTTGGACTTGAGGCCTTGGAGAATCTCTTGAAACTTTACATATAACATTGCAGCAGGAAGAGTATACAGAAGGTGGTGGCTTAGAGCCAGCATGGGGAAGGGCTTAAGAAGTGGCTGGGTATAAGTTCATATAGGTCAATGAGGGCTAGAAACAGAATCCAGGACTTCCAGTGCTCCTTGGAGCATGTTTCTTCTGAAGGGAGCAGCTTCTTTGGATCCTGAAGCTAGGCTGGCTTACTAGCAAAGAAAAATCAGCATTTTCTTAAGGAGATTTTTTATTCTTTTTTCTCTGTGAGAATCTAAAGCCAGACTCCTTGGGTGCATGCTAAATGTTTGAACAAGGTAAGGGCTAAAAATGCTTGAGAAACAGCAGATGCAGGGAAGGCTTTCTAATCTTATCCCTGAAAATAGGTGATAAAGACTCCCATTGAAAGATGCCCTGCCTGTACCAGGAGAGAAGAAACATTCTTTGATGAGGCATCATAGCCAAATGAATTCGTACAAACTGATCATGTTAAAATAATTCTTATTTTCCTTTAGCCTTCTACATATACTTCAGTTATTTTTTTCATGATCACTTATCTTTCTTTGACATAATATGAAAATATGTAGATTCTGCCATTTGTGACTTCACTTCCTTATGCAGGCTTCTATACCATGTAAAATATATCAGATGTGCATGCTTTTGTCTCATTAATTTATCTTATATAAGTTTAATTCTCAGGCCAGGAGGGACTCTAAAAGGACAGAAATAAAGCCTTGCCACTCATGCCCTAGTAACTATCTTCAAGAGCCTCCCATGGGTTGGTTGTGCACCCTATGAAGAGAGGTTCTCCAACTTTTAGAAGATAGAAACAGGAGCTGTGCTCTCTGCTTCTCAGATAAAGGGATGATTTAACTAAGTGACAGCAGCAGGGAGCTGTTCCGGCATCGCTGGGGTATGTGGCCTGAGGAGCCCTTACCTCCCATCTTCCCCTGAATTATGGCCCTCACGGAGTGACTCTCAGAATTGCTCATTGGACCAGGTACCAGCAGTAGAGTTGGAAGTAAGAGATTCCAGAAAAGGCCCACCTGAGAAAGTCTAATACACTGAGCCCAAGGAGGATACTCTCAACTAAGTCCCTGGTCTTACAATATTTAGTGATGCAATATATATATTTGATGGGCAGACAACTTTTGTTACCATTATAGACTAGAAGTCCACTGCTATGAGACACCTAGATATTGTATTGCTATATAATATAATGACCTCAGTGGTATGCAACTCTTAAAACTTGGTAATAGAGAAAACTCTAATTTGTGATGTCTTGAGTTGTACATTGTGTATCCCAGCCATTCCTGAAGGATTGACTTTCCTGTCATGACTAAACACTGAATTGCTCCCTTGACTGAACTCAGCAATATACACAGAGCAGAATCATTATTATACTAATCATTATTCTTTGACCTTAAAAAGAAAGAAATTTGACACATGCTTTAATATAGAAGAACCTTACAGACGTTATGTTAACTGAAATAAGCCAGACACAAAGATAAATACTTTATGATTCTGTTTATAGGCAATGTCTATGATAGCCAAATTCATAAGACAGAAAGTAGAATGGTAGTTGCTAGAGAGAGGGGAGGGACAAATTATTGTTTTATTGAATGCAGAATTTTGGTTTTGCTAGATGAAAATCCTGGAGATTATTGTCCAAAAATGCGACTATACTTAACATTATTGAACTGTACACTTATAAGAAGATAAGTTGGCAATGTAGCTCCGTGGTAGAGCATATGCTAAGCATGCACAAGGCCACGGGTTCAATACCTAGCACAAATAATAAAATGGCGGTTAAGATGGCAGAGTTTGTAAGTTTGTTATGTATATTTTAACACAACTATGAAACAAACAAAAGGAGTGACATTCCTGGATAATGATCAGTTCACTAAACACCCTTTTTAAGCCAAAGCAGTATTACTGTCACAGATCAATGAAGTTATGCTTGTAGCCTTTCTTTATGTGGGAAATGGTAGGCATAGATTTTATTAGTTTTCTTGAATGTTGATTTATCATTCTGAGATTTAGAAATAGTTCCGAAGGCTGGCTGTAGAACAGTGTGAATCTACTGAAAACTACTGAATGATGGAAATTTTTGCATTATGTCTGTTTTATGAGAGAGAGAGAGAGAGAGAGAGAGAGAGAGAGAGAGAAAGACAGAGAGAGAGCCTCTGTAAACTCAGAAGTTTCAGAAACACAAAGTCATAGAGAAAGATGCTGAAGTGTATTTCACTTAAAATGTCTTTTGGGAATGAATAGTGTAATATTTTTCAAATGGTTGCCCTCACGCATTTTCCTTGAGTTCCTCCTAACCTCTGGAAATAGAGGAACTGTATTCTCTGAGCTGTTAACTATATGCATTTTAAGAAACTAAGTCTTTTCGTCCACCCTACCCTAGATTACACGATAAAGAATATTCTCAGTTTCAGTGATTTCCATGGAAGGTCAGCAGTTGTGCTTTGTTATTCTCCACCACTGTAGTAGAAGCAGCTAGTGCTCCCCCACATCCCTGATCCTCCTCTTCTTAGATTCCCCAATAGATAATTCTCAAACCCTGTGAACTTGGGTGGGCCATTAGATTAGTGCTCATCAGAGTGAATGTCTCTCCTGCAAGCTGTGAACCCTTTTCCATGTGCTCTCCTGCTCTTCTGCTGGCCAAATGGAGAGATTCCAAAGAACTACAAGAAGATGGAGCTAGGAAAACAAGCAAGTCTGGATCCCTAAATGACTGTATGGAATAGAGACTATTCCATGGGAATGGAACGAGGATGGCAACTAAACTTTTGTTGTGTTGAGATACCAGAATTTTGAACTCATTAAGCAGTTAGCCTACTCTAACATGGCTATGAAAGGTACTTAGGAAGACAGGATATATATTGATGCACCTGTAAGCTAAGAAAAAGTCGGGTAGGCAAGGGAAATGGAAATTACATGTCTAATGACTCCAAAGCACTTTGTGCTGCTCATTAACCATGTGGCAAATATATTTAAATAAACACAGACAATTAGGGTTCGACAAATATCTCAAGGGAAAGGGATTTTGTCGAGGCTTGAACCAGACTGCTAATGCCTCATTTGGGCCCAACACAACAGATGCAGGAGAAATCAAAGTTAAAGATATTTCAGGGGCAACTGAGATGAAATTGAAGGGGAGAGACTCAGGATTTTCCTTCAGAGTTCTCATTCCTCCAGGCATTAAAGATTTGAAATTATTATTATTGTGATGAGGATGATGATGATGATGATGACCACAACCACCACCACCACAATGACGATGACAATGACCATGACAGCGATGATGTGATGATCAATGCTGACACAGGAGAAAACTCTTAGGGGTTCTTAAGAGTTTTCCTATCTCCATCCAGTTCTTCTCCCTTTCCCTAGCTAGCCTTGGGTCTAATTTTTTCTCACTGACAGTGTCTGTGTCAGATACTGGATTTCTATCTGCTAACTTCAGCTCTGCTGCCTAGCTGCCTGAGCTCAATAGCCTAGAAAAAATGGTCTGCCTGCCCTGACTCAGAGGGAAGCCTTCACTCTCGGCCTCTTTGGGGATCTCGGACCATGGTCCTATCAATTTCCTGTGTCCTTCATACCATGGTTCTCACAACTCTAAAATTCTTAGTTTTCCTTATTTAGAGTTTAGTAGAGTGCATTTTTATGACTCCTCAATGAACTTATATTCACTTAAAATAAAACCTTTATCATGATGGCCATGCCCCTGCATGATCTGGTCACTGACCATCTTATGCTAGCACCTTGACTTGCCTCTTACTCTTACTCATCATAGCTACTCTGATTTTTCAACTCCTGAAAGACGCAAGCTTCTTCATGAGGCTTTTCAATCTGCTGTTTCCTGTGTCTGGAAACACTCTTCCCTCAGCTCTTGCCATGGTTAGCCTCTTGACTTTCTTACATGTCAGCCTAGAAGCCACCTCTCCAAAGCACCTCTCTGATGCACCCATTTAAATGGGGACTCCATATTGGTCAACAGTTGTGTCTTTTCCGCCTCTCAGGCTCCCTTTTACTGTGGCCATTGTAGTAGTGGAAAGCCTTGTCCAAGAGTTGCCTGGTAGCACCTGGCTTCAGATTCTCCTGCTTCTTTTGGTTTCTGCTCCAGGGTTTCTCTGGCACTGCAGTGGAGACTTTGCCTGTATAGCCTGGAAATGTGAAGAAACTAACGACCTATGACCAATGGGAGCTGGACCTGTGTTCATCTCTTTCATTCCTTGGGGAAACAGTTCTGACCTATATTCTACTTGGGTCTTTGTTGTCCTAGCAGGATTATTCCCATTGCCCACAGCAGTGGCCAACTTGACAATGTATCTAAGTTTCCATTTTTCTCCTTGTTTTGTTTTCTGCTCCCTAGTTTCCACTCCTCTTTCCTGGCATCATTTCCTAAAATAAATGACCTCCATACAATCCCTTGCCAAGATTTCCACAAGAACTCAAATTAAGAGTCCCCTTCCCATATTTAATATTATAAGACTTCCACCTCTCCATTACCCCTTACTGCATCTTACATTAATTTTATTGATTTGTACTTTTTTTTTTTTGATCTGTCTGGATTAGAATCTAAATTTCAGAGAGCAAGAGTCTCACCAGCTTTCAACTGTCTTTTCAGCTCCTAGAGTGTAATTCCTGGAATGGACACACTACCATTAAATACACATTAATGAATGAATCACAAAATACCACATTCTACTTTAAGAATTATGTTTGTACTCTAGGCATTGAGAGGCAATATGCCATCCTGGTTAAGAGCATTCCTTCTGGAGCCCGACTTTCTCAAGTCTGCTCCTGATGGCCACATAAGTAGCTCAGTAGCCTTGAGCTGGTTGCCAAGCTATGTTGGACACCAGTTTATCCATCTGCAAAGTGGGGTTGATAATTATACCTGGCACTCAGGACTGTTGTGATGCTTAAATAAACTACAGAAAGCACTCAGGACAGTGCCTAGCACATGGTAACCACTAACAGCTAACTTACTTTCTCTCTCTCTCTCTCTCTCTCTCTCTCTCTCTCCTTCTTTCTTTCCCTCCCTTCCCCTTCTTGTAATCATTTAAGTAAAATTCAGACTTGCATAGATATGATATCCATTTCAAATCTTCCACACCTGTTAGTCCTTTAGCTATATTTTCCAAGTATACCTGGGTTGAATATCAGCCAAATGACACATAGTTAAGAATCAAATGACTTAGGTACATGCTTTAAATATTCCATGTGTCTTAATTTGGCCTGAGACATGTACCCTTCTGCCCTCTACCCGCCCTTGTCAGGAACAAGGAAACAAGGCCTTTCTTATCCATGTAGAAGGAACTCATGCCCCATTAATATTGGCTTTCTGTGGGCAACCCTGATAAGGAAATTGGTATCTACTTCAGGGCTAAAGAATTTTCATACCATAGTGACAGCAAAGTCCTCTCCTCCAGAGACACACCGAGAGAAAAAAAAAATACACTCTTCTGCTTTGCTTTACAAGCTGACCTTCAAATGACTTTGAGAAACATTTCTCAAATCCATTTAACTCTTAGGAGGAGGAAAACCAAAGTTGAGTTTTTTCATGTTTAAAGGTTCAATATAGACAAAGAGACTGTGTATCAGCATGTGGGAGGTAGAGTTGTTGATGCCTGGATGTTATTCTTGGGCTGTGCAAGGGCGGCAAGGCTGGAATTTTGTCATTGTTACTTGAGCTTCCTCGCTTGCAAAGAATTGCTCACACGACTCCTCTCCGGACTTCTCTCTTCACTTTCCCTTCTGACTAATCTCTACCTGCATTAGAGCCAAGACAGGTGGCCAGGGCTTGTGGGTCAGGTTTGAGTCAGGCAAGTGTCTGGGTGCATGACTACCAAACAGGGTGATGAGGCCTGAGAGGCTGTTTTAGGATTTCCCTTCTAATCCAGGGGTGTAGCACATTAGGATAAAGTAAGAATAGGTTACAGGGGAACCACCAAGTGCTGTGCAATACTGAAGACAAGACAGCTAGGTTTTGGCCCTCAGTCTGTCTCAGCCTGGCTATGTGATCTACCTCTTCTTCCAGGTTTTGTTTCTTGGAGATAGGACAAGTGCCGTTCTAATTGGTTTTCATTTGATATGAGAAACTCATGAGTTTGCTTGAGTTTTTAGCCTTTTGTTGTGTATAATTTGGATCTACCCACATCTCACCAGCAAATGATCCCTGACCCTACTAAGGGCATCAAAGAAATTCTTATGGGAGCTTTTGCAATTGAAGTCTGAATTTTAGTGCCATTATTTTTCATGCCTATTAAATTAATATTTAATTCAACTATGTTTTTGTTTTTAATCTCTGAAGAACACATTTCAGACTGGAACTTAACCTGGACATAACCTAACCTCTGTAACATGGATGGATGAGTTTTATAAGGACATTAAGATCTCCTGAAATTATACAAGTATATTTGCACATATACGCATAAGTGGATGTGTATATGTGCTAATATGTGTATGGCATTGGATTTAAAGTACATAATACTTTTTTGAAAGTTCCTTCAAGCTATTTCATATGATTTTATGACAGTTCTGCTTACTTATGTTCTATTTATCTCCACTACTTTCTTGCCTCATTGCCATTCCTGTCCATATTGTTGCACAAAGCAAAATTTTAAGAACACCTCCAGGTATTTTTAAGTGAAGCCAATAAACAGCTTTAGCTGACACCTCCAGCGTGGCACAGTGATACAAGCCAACACAAACAGGGTGTGGGAGGTTTGCTGACAGTTCTGGGCACTGGGAGCTCAGGACTGGTTTGGTGAGGCAGACTTGAAATCAAGCAGTGACTTGCAGAAGAGCCACGGAGGACACAATCATGTTGCCTCTTGTACAAGATCCTTCCACAAGGAAAGGTGATTCTAGAAGAGTCTGGGTCCTCTTTGATCGAAGCAGGGAAGAAATTTGCATGACACAGGTAAACTGAGGTCCATTGATACTGACTCCATACATCTTGCTTAAGGTCTCCGTGCTGTGGAAACTCTGGATTCTCATGTTTGGTATTGAGGGCTGTACCTGAAACTCCAGCATTATTCTGTATATTCATTAGGATCCAGACTGGACCACTGAAATGATGAGATTTCCAAGAACAGTGGCTTACATAAAAATACTTGGCTGGTACCTTATATGGCTGGGGATCCTGCTCATATAAAGTATTTGCTCCCATCAGTGTTTTCCTGTCATCTTTAAAATGAAGCTAATCTGTAGCCATAACATAAGTTTTAAAAACCTACAGACAAAGCACTAGAAGTAGTTGCCTAGACCATGTTAAGAACTCAACAGTAGACACTATTATGCTCTGACCATTTCCTATACTCCAGGTGGCTTTGAACTATAAGAATTTTTGCCCTTAGGCTTTCTCTGGCCTCCTGGTGGTGTGCTTTGCTTGCAGGGTTGGGCACAAATGCTGGAAAATTGCTAGATAGCAAGCAGCTAGCCACCTATGTGAGAGTTGACATGCAAGCAGTTTAGCTTCCTCACTCCTTGGGTGAGACACTTCAAGCCATGTTTATCCATCACTCCATAGGGTGACTGAACCCCAATTACACACATTAGTAACCAACTCATTGACCTATCCCACACTGCTTCTTGGCCATCCATGTCTCTTTTCTCCTATTTGCCTGGGTTTCCTGGGATTACTGCCTAAAATAAATTAAATTAGATTACTACTTGAATTCAAGATTCGCTTCTGGGAAACCCAAACTAAGATACTCTTGGCCTTGCTACACACTTCTGTCTGATCACAATAACCTTAACACATACTCTGAATGATCCAAGCAGCTCTTACTCTTCCCTTTCTCTGCCCCCCACCCCATACTTCTTTTCTCACTTTCCGCAATAATATGCATATGCACCGGAATGAATCAGACACAGACTTCTTCACTCTTTATCTCCAGCAAACCCCACTATAAATACACTGATGTATACAGAAACCCATGAAATCCAGAACACAAAAACACGACATGTTGCAGCAAAGAACACAGTTGTCTTCAGAGCTTGCTGGTTTCCTTCAAGCTTGTTCTGATACCTCTTGGGGTCTGTGGAGGTGGCATATTGCTCATATTTGTGCCTGAGTTCTGACTGCATATTAAGAGACAGGGAGTAGAACCTAGGTGCATAGCTCTCTTCTGTTGTGATAGACAGTTTTCTTTTTCTATTTCTTCCTCCAACAGGGAAAAAAGATTGAAGCATTTTTCATGAAGACAGGAAATATCTTCACTGTGGCTTTGAAAACTAGACCAAATTACCCTAAAAGAGCAGGCCCATTGGGTGAGGAGAGATGTGTGGGCTGAATTTTCAACTGTACCATTAACAATAGTGCTCTGTGGCCACACCCTGCAATTTTACACACGGAAAAAAACAACTTGGCGAAAAAAAAACCAGTGTTGCCTTCTTTAAGATGTACTAGCATTTCTCTGTTGCAGTTGTGCAAGGTTCAGCAATAAGCAGCAGGTATTCCTTCCTTGGCAAGATTCCAGCGTGCACCAACTTCAGCCACGTTCATTGATGGTTAAACAACAGCGGTTCCATTTTCTGTTACCATGTACAGGAACTTTCAACAGTTGCCCAAAGCATACATTTTGATGCTAGTTCTTTAGGACACAAATCACTTTGTAAGTATCTGCATCACGATCAGTTAGTAACTGATTATGTCGCTTCTTTCAAAATCTCTCAGAGGCGGGTCACTGTACCTCTGTCATTCAGTTCACATACTGACAGCAAAGCATGCCTTATCTTCAAGGGAGAACTCATGGAACGTTTTGGGAAAAGGGTAATCAATGGAGGGAAGCAGCCAACAAAATGTGAAAGCGAAGCAACAGAATCGAAGGTGGGAATCAAGTTGAACATAAACAAAGTGAAGAAGATACAGGAAGACCGAGAGTAATTCTAGACTGTCTGAGCAGCCAAACAAATTGAATTAGGATGACGTAAGTAAGGAGGAGATGAAGGGAGGACAATGCCCTAGAGCAAGTGATGCCAGCGGGAAAAAAAAAATCATGTTAGTGGAACATTCGAAGATGCTCCACGGTATTGAAAATGCAAAGGACAGAATGCCAGAATTAAATCCAGATTTAGAACGGTAACTGACAATTCATCAAGGTGTAGAGGAGATATTTGCTCAGTATTATAAATTATATGACAAAAGGCAGAGCTGTGTATATTTAAAAATATTTCTCTTATATATTATGATGTTCTGACACATTAAAAACCTTCCTGGCTCAGAAGAGACTGCAGCTCTTGCACCTAGCTGGTCCTGATAGAAAGGACTCATTGAGGAGCCTGCTTCTGATATGGAAACTACCCGGTTCAGAGCCAGGCCTCCCCTCCATGGCCCTTGGCCCCAGGAGGCAATATTCCTCTGCCTTTGTCACCCCAGGGTCGTTACCAGGCAAACAGGACCCCAGAGCATAAAACCCACTGAAATTATTCAAACCAGCCAACCTGAAGTTTTCACCCTTCCTGCCTTCCTTTCCTTCAGAAACACAAAATAAATGCTCTGGCCTAGACCTTACCATGGCTCCTGGCCTCTTTCTCCTGACCCCTCTGATGCTTCCTCATGTACTGGTTGACCGGACCTGTAACTCCAACACAGTATACCCAGTATTAAACCTCTCCTCTGTGTCCTCTTGTACACATGGCTGAACATCACACAAAAGGACAGAGAGCACATACTGCTCAAACAAAGAACACCTTCTAATTTTTGATATTATTTCTAATCTGCTGAATTATAATATGATAGATAAATATTTGCTTTACCAATTTTACATCATATCATTTTTATAACCTGTGCAGAACTGTTAATATTTTGACAATTCCTAATGATTTTATTCCTAGAGATTATTATTTTGCAAGGTTTCTGCCTGCACGGTCATTTTCATGGTCCTGCACTATGATGCTAAGTGAAGACTGTATGTACTAGAAGTTTTTTCTCATTTCAAAGAGGATGATGAAGCATTTAGGCTCTGGATCTGGGCTGCCTGGGCTCACATCCTTACTCTTGCACCAAACTGCTTGCTGTCTTCTCTCAGTCAAGTAAACCAACACAAAGCTCAGAATTTTTTTTTCTTTTTCTTTCTTTAATCTGAACAACAACAAAATAATAATTATACTTAACACACAATGTTCTGGAGGTACTAGGTGAACAGGCTTCAGGAAATGTGTCTGAGATTCAAGAAGCATTCCATAAATAAGCTCCATCAAAGTGGAGATATTATCTTCCTTCTTCACTGTAATAGCCTTTCATTTAGAACAAAGCCTGTCACATGTAGTAGTTGCTCGGTAAATATTTGGTGCACAAAAGGGTGAGTAGTCATATTCAATATTCAACACATGTTAGGGATCTGATTTTTTCCCCCTTTTCTCACTTTTTGGATCCGCTACACCTTTATAGAGTTTAAGGAAATCATACGACCTTGTTTTACAGAGAAGTCGTGCACTGTCATTTCTGTCTTGTTTGTGCCTGCCCATTTGATTTAAGTGGCAGGGTTTTAACCTTTTAAATATAAACAACAAACATCTACAAATCTATAGGAAAAGCCCTAAGATATCAAAAATGAGAAGAGAAAAGAAAAATTAATTTTCCCTGCTGTGCCGGGTCCATTCATCTTCCCTAGTATAATTTACCACCTCTCAAGATTATTTACATTCTCTGCCTTCTTATGATAAAAGTGGTACAAACATCTAGAAGTCACTGAACTATCAGATCCTCATCCCCTTTTACCCCCATGCACAATGAACAAATCTGCACATCTTTTTCTCCTGCTAATCTATCTATTGTTAATTAGTTCCAGCAAACCTTCAGAAGAAGGGGAAGTTTTCTTTCAGTCTCTTATTTCATCTCCAATTCTCACAACAATTTTGCCTGCTAGATTTTATTATGTCCATTTTGTGGACAAGAAAATGAGGTTCAGAGATCCAGGCAATTTTCATAAAGCACCTGCTAGTAATGATGAACTATTTGACAGTTAAACATGCATTTTTCTGCCAAATTATTCTTTTGCTTGCTAGTTTGAGTCTTAAGTTTTTAGGTATGACACAATGAGAGATTTTCTACATTTTTCTGAGTTTCTATGTTTTGAAATATTTGGCGGCATTGATTAATAATAAGCAGGGCTAACAAGAAAACTGCAACCTTAATAATTTATATTCCTCTTCATTTTATTAAGGATGCATGTCAAAATTAAAATGAGGTAGCAAATAACCTATCAAAAGCTTTTAAGTTAAAAGAGTACTTACATTTTAACTGTTCTTTTCCTAATTTTTTAAGTCAAAGAATTTACTAAAGTCAAAGAATTTACTTACCTTGGTTACTTATTAATTGTCATTAATGCTTTAAATATTAGAATGTTGAACATTTTTAATAAAATGAATACCATCTTTACAGACGTTAGTATCTGTTTCAGTTAAGGAACAGGGAAAGTCATTGTTTTGCAGTTGATACGGAAAACCAGCACACATCCAACATTCTCTGGGAAAGGAAGAGGAAAGCTCTCATATCAGATGTTTTGGAAAGAAGGTAAATGTGGAATGAGCTGGAAGTTCTAGATGGGAACTTTCCAAAAGCACTTTGATTGATTCTTATTGAATATTCATGAAGTTGAA
The DNA here is from genome assembly GCA_004363535.1 of Dasyprocta punctata. Classification (NCBI taxonomy): domain Eukaryota; kingdom Metazoa; phylum Chordata; class Mammalia; order Rodentia; family Dasyproctidae; genus Dasyprocta; species Dasyprocta punctata. The sequence goes on along the minus strand of RJWM01001898.1, from coordinate 17,160 downwards.
GCTTTCTGTCTCTAATTGCCCAAACTCCCAGGCTGGCACATTGCAGCCAATGGTTTTCTGGTTGTTTTCCTGAGGGTTTGGTAGGGATGTTTTTGCTGCATTTGGCATAGTGTGTGTGTGTGTGTGTGTGTGTGTGTGTGTGTGCATGCTAAAAGCAGCGACAGACCTGGGCGTGTGGGGAGAGCTGCCTTCAGGGCTGTTTGCTCTGGATTCTGTCCAGAGTGCCAGGCCCCTCCTGGATGACTCTTCCTCACAAAGGCAAAGGCTCTGGTCCTCCACAGGGATTGTTCCATTCACTACTCACCCTGCTGGTTTATTTGGGTTTTGACCTCGGGGTGATCTGGAAACCCCCAGAAAAACTAAGTGATTCGACCCTTTTGCTCTTTCTGTGCCAAAGAAAGCCTTGTAAGTAGCTTCTAAAGAAACAGGGAGAAATGTTTGGCTGGGGCAGCTGTATCCTGCCTGCCTTTCCCACAAAGTTCAAGAGGTTATTTGGTCAGGGACTCCCTCCTGCCACCTGCTTGGCAAGACTGCTGCCACCCAGAGAGTTTAAAGGAAGACACCTTCCAGCCATCCTCGGAAAGTTTCTAAAATGAAGAGGGCCTCCACACATACACACACACACACACACACACACACACACACACACACTTAAGAAAGGGAAGAAAGAGTGTGAGAATGAGTCAAAACATTAAGGAAACATACAGTTAACCCCATTCACATGACATATTTTGAGTCCTACCTTATTTACTGGATGGGAGTTATTGTCCCATCCCAGGTCTCAGGGTGCTTTAGACCGACCTTCTGGAAACACAGTTTGGGGCCCCTTCTCTCTCAGCTGTAATAATATTCACCATGATGTGAATTCCACCAACATCTTTCAGCCTGAGAGGAAGTTTAATTTGGCTGATTTAAACTTCAAGTGGAGAAAGAAAAGCTTTTTCTCTTGTTCTTCTGGGGAGGCTGCAGTTTTGAATTAGATACTATAATCACCTACACTTATTTATATGTGGAAAATGCAGTCTCACATATTGACTACAATTTTTGGCAGACTTTATCAAAATCCCAAATGATCTGGAAGATGATTGCAAATTATTTCCAGGTCTACATTATTCATTTTCTTACTGGACGCTTTTTCCCTGTGTATTACGCTTGGTCTTATATGCAGGAATATAGCCAAGTAACAGGTTTTAAAACTTGCTTAAAAGGACATTTTTAGATAGATAAGAAGAAGAAGTAGAGAGAGAGTTCTTTCTCAAATGGGAAAGGGGCCCAGAGAAGGAGGGATGTGGGAAGAAGAGGAGGAAAAGGAGATGAAAGAAGGAATTAAGATGTGTTTTGCACACATACCACCTTCACACAAGGAATGTAAACATTTTGCACTGCACGCATGTACTAATAAAGATAAATAAATAAACTTTTAAAAATAAAAGTAGAGTTATAAAATTAAAAAGAAGAAAAAAGATTTTTAGAGAAGCTAGAAAACCAATATACAATAATAAAAGGAATGAACGCGTTCAAGAATGGAAATGTTTGCAAATTTTTTCTTAGAGGGCCAGATAGTGTGGTTTTAGGTTTCTGTGCCATTAGGTTTTGGTCACAACTATTCAGCATTGCTATTGTAATGCAAAAGGAGCCATAGACAATACTTGAAAGAATAGATGAGGCTCTCTTCCAATCAAAACTTTATTTACAAAAACAGGCAGCTCTTCCTAGGCCTATAGATTGCAGCCCTTGTATTATAGTTCACTTGATACATGCATCTGACAGGTTGCTTTCAGATGAAAAGTAAAGGAAAACTGAGAAAAAGATAGCTAGAAAACCAAAAAAAAATCTCAGATAATCTTTCTCTAAGGTTGTATTCATTACTGGTAGAAGTAAAGATGGTCTGTATTTTTCTTTTGCATATAGGGACCCTCCCAAACTGGAATTCATGAGGTTCCACAGAGCTCTCCTGGGGAAGAGCTCAAGTTCTACTTATGTCTCCTGCTGCCTTCCGAAGGGGAGAGTGTTTTGACTCTTGATCAACAGCAGACCCCATTCCTGACACACAGTAAGGTCTCCATGAGCCTTAATATGGATAAATGAAAGAAGTACAGTGATACCTCAGTTGTTGAATGGCTTCTTCAAGCTCAAACCTTCCACAACTCAAAGAGCAAAGTGAAAAAAAAAATCTGTTTGGTGTTCGTAACTTTGCTCAATATCAAACCAAAAATCTGACCTGAAATAGCCTGCATGGGCCCAGAGTGAGTCATGCAGTGTGTCTCGCATGGACATAAAGGGATGACGCTTCAGTCCAAGCACTGACAGCCTAGACAATGTGTATTATGTGTGTTAGTGTACTAAAATATTCATCACTGTGCTTTGTGAGTATGTGTGTGTGTGTGTGCTCTATTTGTGTAAAGTATTGTAACCATGGCTCCAAAGAAAGTTAGTGATACCAGCAGCAATGTCAAGAGGAAAACTGTGAGAAGCACAATAAAATTAAAGAAAGAAATCATTGTGAAGTGTGTTAAAGTCCTGGAAAAATGAATTTATAAGTACATTTTTGAGTCTCAGAACCCATTATTTGGTTTTCCATTTTTTCTTCTGGGAAAAATATGTTCAGTTCTCAAATGTCTCAGTGTTTGAGGATGAATTTAGAAGGAATTGAGTTGGACAACAGAGGTATCCCTGTGAGGGGAGGATCTAATGAAAGACCAAAGTACAGAAATAAAGGAAGGAGGAAGATGGATGAGTGTGTATGAGACGTTGGCGCCTGATGTGTCAAAGTGTTGAAGTGACCCAGTATGATTGGAACTCATACCTAATCTGTGCATGTGCACCGTACTCTAAAAATGAAATTAAGCGTTCAATTTGGTTCCCTCCTAGGAGGATGTTTTCAGTAGTTCCTCGCAGGTGCAAAAGGAAGAAGTCTGTCTGCAAGTCTGAGAAAAGGTCTTTGTGAATTGCAAAACAGAATACAAATGATGATTAAGCTTCCACAAGCAAAAGCAGGTCTCCCATCGCAGTCCCAGGAGGTGCTCATTTTCCTTCTTTTTGTCATTTGAGTTCTCAAAATTGCCCTCAGCTTAGACCAAATCAACCTCAAATGGTCTGTGATTAAAATTTCCACTCTGAAAATCTGAGCAACATGGAAATTGTAGGAACTGGACCATCTGGAGATAATTTATAAGTAACACTTGCCTTTCAAATGGGCTCTGTCTTCCCAAAGAGTCCTCTGTCCTGTCATCGGGAGTGCAGCCAAGGCCCAAATCTCTGAATTGGTCCAGGGACACTGAAGTTGCTGGCGGGAGCTTCTTATCTCCAATTCTTCTAAGAATTTGGGGCGCTTCATTGAAACATTTGTTTTTCTAATATAAATGCAAGCTAAAAGTTACTGTCCGTCTTCAGGTTAGGAAAGGCTTTCTGGATTTTAATGCAATTCACTCTGCTTTTACTTTGTCCACTGCTAAAATAATTGAACCATGAATCAAATAATAAATAGAACCTGAAAAATTCCATGTATATGATAAAGTTTGAGGGTATTAAAATGTTACTAAACTCCTTTACTCTTTTTTGACCAAATCCCATTGACGTGACAGGGAATCATTAATGCCATCTCTCATCTAAAAGAAGTCCTAGGCAGTGAATGTGTCTCCAAAAGGCCAGCCTCAGCACTGCCCAACAGTATAATGTGGTTGTGAGAGGCAAAGAGGCCAAGGCAGGCAAAACCATATGGAGTTGATGGGCCCAGGTGATCACCCCTGCTACCAGTTCTCTGTGGCGTTGCCATGTTGACAGTGCTGAGCTGGAACAGGCCAAGTCTCACATGTGTTCACACCCCTGAGATAAGGACAAATCTCACCATACTGCACTCTTGTTCAGAGAATAGCAAAGTTTAAAAATCACTTAGTGCAAAGGAAGGCCCAGCAACCTGTGATTTCTGTTTCACAACAAATTTCTACCCGCCAGCTGTGTGACCATATTGAGATGCACGTGCACACAGCCCTTCCCTGCCGTGGGATCTACTGGGGTACCTGAGCGACAGTGTATTTCTGTTGCTTCTTATAGACCTACTGATGTCAAATTACATAATTGACTGGCCTTGGAGAGATTCAGAGTGAACCAACTGCATGGGGAACAAGAAATTTGAAGGTTGAGGTACAAACTTATTTATTTGGGAAACAACACATCACAGAGGTATGCTATTTAAAACATAATGGTATGACATCTCTGTGGGGATAGAACGCATGCTTGCTTCTTTCTGAAGGTTATGGTTTGGCCTGAAAAGCATATAAAAAGGTAGTTTCATAGAGGAACTCTGCTCTGTTCTCCCTGGGTACCATGATGTGGCCCTTATTTTGTGCTGCCTCCACACCTACCCTTTTTCTCCTCTAATATTTTATAGCATCCGTTTTCTAACTTGGGTAAGGAAATTTCCTTGGGACTCATATCAGCATTTCTAGAAGGAAATTCTATGACGCTTATTTCATATCATGGAATATCATAATTTGGAAAAGTCCAGTATTCTCCTAATATAGACAAAGAAAGTTAGATATAACAAGTGATCTCTGCGGGAGGGAATCTGTTTCGGGGAGCTGTCAAAGTGGCCACCTGCTGGGACTGGAGCCTCCTCTCCCCAGGCGGGTCGCATCAACATCTTATTGCATGTAGGCCATTAACATTTTTATATTTGACAAAGAAGAAAACTGTTTCTTTGAACAAAGGAAGAAACACTTCCAGTCTGCATTAGCAGCAGGAAATATCTGCACCTCTTCCTCAGAGTCCACCTGCAGGTGCCTGAGCTGCGAGGGGATTCCCTTGATGAGGGAGGAAGTACGTGTCAGAGCCTGTGATCCAGATTCCAAAAGGGAAAGAGAAAAATATGAGACATGACATTCCTGACATGGGTTCCGCACTTCTTGGGTGAGTGCAGTTGCCCAAAGTATCCCAAGGCCTCAGGGCCAGGGTCCCAGGATCTTCTAAACTATGGTGGCCTGGTTGAAATTTAGTTCTGAGTCTTGTGTGGCTTGGGAACAGACAGGGCTGCTTCCTAATCTCCCTGGGCTGGTATCCTAGGAAGTGGGTGGGGCAAGAGCCACCCAGGCAAGCAAATATTAGAGCTTGATTCTGGGTAGGAAACTGTGGTATCCTTTCTACAGGGCCTTGTGATTTTAGTCCTATGTTGTTCAAAAGCAACAGATCTCAGGAATGAAAAGAGGGATTGAATAAGAGTGGTGGCACAAGCTGGGCATGGTGGCGCACGCCTTTAATCCCAGCACTCAGGAGGCTGAGGTAGGCGGAGGGTTGTGAGTTCGAGGCTGGCTTGGGCTACAACGCGAGTGCAAGCCCGGCCTGGGCTACATAGTGCGACCCTGCCTCAAAAAACCAGGGCCGGGAGTTTGGCTCAGTGCCTTAAGCGCCTGCTCTGGCAGGCATGAGGTTGTGAGTTCAATGCCCGGTGCCGCAAAAAAAAAAAAAAAAAAAAAAAAAAGAGTGGTGGCACAGGGGACAGGATCAGAGTCAGAGTGAGGCAGATCTAATCAATGAGTTTTAACAGTGAAAAGAAGAGAAAGCCCAGTGATGCATGCCAAATGCCACAAAAACCCTCACAGCCCATGCTGAAGGGAGGACAAATGAGGTTAACTGGGGCGCTATGATCTAGAGGAGCTGGAGAACCCTTTATGGGTGCCAGCACCAGACTTTCACAGGGACTTGGGATACTAAGAAAGGATATCCAGCCACATCCACAGGCACGGAACAGCAAGATGGGCACCTGCTGCCACAGAGACCACCCAGGGCACTGTGAGAGCAAGAGGGATACGTGCAGAATTGCAGTCCAGTGAGTTTGTGACAAGAGACCCAGTATTTAAATCTTCTGGATTATATCCTCTCAAGCTGATGTACAGGATGCCTAGAGGAAGTACAAAGTATAGGATGGGGGCATATGATGGAGTCCTGAGATACTGGGTACAAGACAAACCAGGAGATGTCACCCACTCATACAGGGTCCATGGAGAAGTATGGTCCTCCAAAGATTTAGGATGTTGCTAAGGTAGGGGAAGCCAATCAAGATCATTTCAAAGAAAACTCAGGCACATATTACTAGAAGTTCTAGTACAAATAAATCTTTTGGAGACTTCTTACCTTCTCGAGATATTGCTGTTAAGTACAAAGATCACCATTACTTCAGCCAGGTTGTCTACACATCAAACCAGTTTGCCCCCTGGGTTCCCCTTTGGAGTTATTAGTTCAACAGCCTTATATAGTAATCAGGAGAGAAGAAGACATGAAAATCTAAATGAGTGCACCTCCTTCAGTGTTTTAAATTGCAAAATAAAAGACATCAGCCAGGGAGGTACTATGATGATGGGAGGAGCTGGAGTGAGCAATAATCTCTGCACACTTCTGGCTGACATGGTAACCAGCAAGCAAATGTGGGAGCTTGGTACACAAGGAGAGAGTTATAGAGCACAAATGTCACTTTTTTCTAGGAATCAGAGTACATAGGCTCTTTCTTCATTCTAAGTAACTGGGAACCCTTGAGAAAGCAATGTAATGTTCCTAAGAGTTGTTTTAGACATACAACAGGAAAGTTGAAGCAGGCAGACCCTGGAAATCCTCTGCTGCTAGCATCTGTGGATCGGGGAGCCTGGGGAGTTCACATAGAGATCCTCTCTCCCAGATTTAATAATGATAACTCTGGTGTACCACTAGCCAATAGAATGCCCCTTCCAATCATAAAGAGTGTTTCCAATTAGAAAATACAGGGAATGGATCCTTTTGTAACCAGGTGAGAGTTCTCTTCATCCATTTGACTTACCAAAAAATGAAATGGCATTCATCTGGGCTGAGGCGCTATTGCACAACCAGAGGCAACCTGTAATTACAGAGAACTGAGACCTTGTGCTGAGCTGAGTGTCTCTGGGACAGCCTACTGAGAGTCTCGCTTGGCTTCTGAGTCCACTTATAAGATAACTTGAGCTGCACTGGACTCCACTGAACATGGCCCTTGTAGTTGCAGGACTTTCACTTTGGAGCCTGAAGAAATGTGGCAGATACTGGAGTTGGGGCTCTGGGTCACCTGGGATTCCTGTGGTTCTGCCTGGTATCGTTAAAAAGCAGATGCCAGAATGGGTTTACTTTACATCAAGCAGTAGACTTGGCACCAGCACATCTGAGTGTATATGTCCTCAGTCTCTTCGGGAAACCAATATTCATTCATTTATTCATTCCTTCATTCAAGTACCCACTGTGACTAAGGCCCTGCATGGAACACAGTGACAATTACTCTTTCAGTCTTTCTTAATGGGTTGCATGCATAATCTTCTAACCTAAAAGTCAACAAACCTCGACCCATGGGCCAAATCTAACCCTCTGTTTTTCTATGCCATCACAAAGTAAGAATGGTTTTTAAATGGCTAAGAAAGAAATTAAAAGATGAAGAATGTTTGTTACACACTGAGGTGGTTAATCTTTTTTTTTTATTTTAAAGATAGTAAAATCCAACAGAACATAACGGAACAAAGTCAATCAAAACAAAGCAGTAGAACTGGTACAGAACTTTGAAGAAAAATAATGTGAATACAATAGCTACTATAGTATATCCTGTCATCCTCAGAATAGCTGACCATTCCAACAGGTATAGCAGAATTGAACCAAAAACAGAACAGAATAAAACCAGTAAAAACAGAATATAAAATAAAGAGAAAAAAATTATCAGAATAAAGCAAAACAGTAAGACAAAACAGAAGAGAATCCCTCATATTTGCTACATTGCCTACTGTCATCTTCCAAAGAGATGCTCAGGTTGCTGAGCAGGTAGCAAAACAATACTAGCATTTAGTTGCTTAATGTTTCTTAGTTGCTATCGATTCAGCCAGACCTCCCAACCAGCTGGTTGCTTGCGGGGTGGGGGTGGGGGTTGGGGGGAGGTGACGGGGTGGCCTCGATTCCAAGCCCGAGGGCTGGTGCCGCCGGGGCCCAGCGGGGTGGGTCCCAGAAGGGCCCATTCTGGTTCTCCTCCGGGGATCCGAGTGGTCGCCCAGTCGCCCAGAGGGCAGTTCCGTTGTCTCATGGTCCTAGTCGGTGCTGCCGGAGTTTATCTTGACTGTCAACTTGATTGGCTTGAGAGATACCTAAGAAATAAATAAAGCACACTGCTGGGTATGTCTGGGCGGGCCACAGGGGTGTAACCTTGGGAACTAAGCCTGGCCCCTGGTCCGTTCCTCCCTGGCTTTCCCCCTCTGCTCTGCTTCTTGGCCATCGTAAGTTGCACAACTTTCTCCTGCCATCTTTTGTCATAATGTCTCCACCTTGGAGCCAGTAACTTTGGGCTGAGACCTCTGAAATCATGAGGAAAATAAGCTTTTCCTCCTGTAAGCTGTGTGTGCCAGGCATTCTTCCCAGCGATGAGAAGTTGACTAATACATACTTAATTCATTTGATTTCTGTAGCTAAAATTGTATTACAATGCAGCTGCAGTAAGAAGAATTCTAAAGTGACCCCAGCAATGATCACCTTTAAATAATCTCCTCCCCTTGAGTGTGGGCAAAATCTGTGACTATAGTATGGAATCACTCCTGCGATTTCTATTATATGGAAAACTATATTTTTGTAGATACAATTAAAGTTATTAGTCAATTGCCAGGTTATTTATAAGGGAAATTATTTAACTGGGCCTAACCTAGTGATATGCACATTTTAAAAGTAGATACTTCATCCCTTTGGTAGCAGAAGAAGCTAGACAGATGTGCTTCAGCTCCAGTTCATCTTATGAACTGTTCATCAGAGGTCTGAGATAGGCCTTTGGGGTCTGAGTGTGGCCTCGCTGATAGGCAGTAAGGAAACCAGGACTTCAGTTCTATAACCACAAGAACTGCGTGTTTTCAACAACTTGCAGGAGTTTGATAGTGGAGTCTTTCCTGAAGCTTCCAGGCAAGAGCTCACCCAACTAACATCAACATGCCAGCCCTTTGAGACTCTAAGTGGAGAACTTCACCAAGTCCACCTAAACTTTGAACTCAACTAGAAATAGTGGTGATTTGTTATGTGGCAACAAGACGGTGAAACAACAGCTCTATGCACTCGTGCACATGTGATCTACCCTGCCTGCTTTCTACTCCTGCAGAGTTGAACATTTGCAACAGAGACCTTACTGCTCACAAAGCCTGAAGTACTGTCTGGCATTTCACAGAACAAGTTTGCTAATTTATGTTTTAACCATAAATGTAATCTCATGTCAGCTGTAGTTAGTAAGAGTTTTATTCCTGACCCAAAGCTCCCGAGAAATGGGAAGCACTCAACAAACATTCCCTTCGTTCAGCTAAATCGGCTCAAAGAATTAGCAGGCACTGGACTGCACTCGAGGTCTATTCTGCCTTCTAATTTTTTGAAAGCTGAAGAGAAAGAGGGAGAGTATTTGAATACTGTTGACAAAGGAATAAAAGCAGAGGACTATGGACACATTTTGGAGGTTATCATTTTGTATTTTATGAATTTCAATCATAGTTGAATTTTATCTAATGAATTTGCTTTAAATTAATAGGAATTTTAAAAATTAATAAGAATCACATTATTATTTAAATTTGCAGTGCTACATTACATGACTCTTGGTACAGTAGCTTAGAGAAAAGACTATCTGAAAACCGTTGCTTTGCATCAGAATTTGAATTGGGTGCATGGTTTTGACTTTTCCTGCCTTCATGATGCCCCTCCTGCATTCACAGAAGGCTGAGTTGAGATACTCCAGCACTCACTAATGTTGGTTTTCTAGAAGAGTAATGTTCAGCCACTTTAGAGTTATTACTGCTCTCTGTCACTCACGCACACCCACATATGATTGAAAAGATTTGGCCTGGCCTATGTTCAGTTTTAACAAGCTAAAATTCATATGACTCTGAGGATTGAAAGAAGGAGTGAAAGAGAATATATTTGTGTCCTGAGACACTTAAAATAAATCACCAAGAACTAGGTGACTTAAAAAGCAGGATTCAAAAGAACAATTGATATTGTGAATTAGGAAGAAACTGTCCAAAAGAAAAGACAAACTGTGATGGGAAAAAGGGGAAAGGAAGAAAGGGAAAAAGAAAAGATATATTTATACACAAGCTAGTTAAAATAGTTATATAGCTAGCTTCTCTTAATTCATTGAAAAGAAAGGTTTGTGTTAATATTGTTTGGACAAAATAAGATCCCTGTGTCTTGTATTCTGAATAACTACTATGAAGACAACAATACATAGTGCATTAATTATTGTAACTCTTCTACTAACCTGTTTTGAGACTCTTTTATTATGATTTTTTTTCTCTCTTAAAAAAAAAAAGCAACAAAAATTTGCTTCTTCACAGCTATGGAGACGAAAGCCTGCAATCAAGGTGTCAGCAGAGAAGTTTCCTTTGGGAGACTGTGAGGGAGAATCCGCTCCCTGCCTTACTCCCAGAATCTGCTGGTTCTGGAACCCCTCGAAATTCCTCGGCATGGACCTGAATGCCTCCAGTCTCTGCCTCTGTCATCACATGGCTTCTCTTCTGTGTGCCCCTGCCTCTCTCTTATAAGGATACCTATATCTGTACTTAAAGATCTGTTTGCTAAATTAGGTCACATTGAGAAATATTGGGGGTTAGGACTTGAACACATCTTTTTGGAACCACAAGTCAACCTATTACTGAAAGTATTTAGGATGGTCCTGGAGCTGATAGGTAAAACTTTTTCTCAATCTCTGAAATAGCAATTGACTTTATTTTATTTTAATTTTTATTTCTTTTGAGACAGGGTCTCACTATGCAGCTCAAGCAGGCCTCAAACTCATAGTTTTCCTGCCTCAGCCTCCCAAGTTCTGGTGTAATAGGTGTGTACTCCCACGCTAAGTAGCAACTGAAATTAACGAATCTATTTTCTTTTGTAGGAAAGATTTTTTTTAATCTCCTGGGGCTGAATGGATACTCAGCTATCCTCCCACCTGCCTCTGTTATTCTGTGATTATAGATTGGACAGTTACTCCACGGCAGGGCATGTGAACTGAGCCAAAACCTTCACCACTGTCTTACATGAGGATCCTCTTCTTGTCTTGCCTTCTTTACCCATCTGGGCAAAATTCAAGGTAAGGCAGCATTAGGAAATGTGTCAAAAAGTGAAGGCAGTAGTCTTCAAGCGTTAAGTGCAGGCTAGAATCCTGCTGATGCTTTCTTTAGTTGGGAAACTGTGCTGTCTCGCAGAAAAATGTGGGTCTCTCTGGAAACAAGTCTGTGCCACTTTTTTGTCCATGTGGCCTTGGGAAAATCTAATGCTGTGATCTGGTTTCGCTCCCTGTAAAGAAGGCATAACAATGCCTTGCTACCTTACCAGGCTGTTGTGTGAATTTGCTGACACCCGTAAACCTCCCTGAAAATGAAGAGGCTTACATAAGTGCCTGGTATTATTCACACAGCAAATGTTTTCCCCTGAGAATAAAGTAATAAATGGTACCATTGTGCAGCTGGTGGAACATGTTCAAAAGTTTCCATTCACAACTACTAGATCAAGTTGTGGGTGGCTGTATGGACTTTCTGTGCTCATGCCAAGCTGCATCCCAAACAGCCAGTACAAGGGACTGTCTTGGAATGAAAAGCCGTACTGTAAGAGATGGCCAAATCACGGCATTGTATCACACAGGACTGTCATGTATAGCCAGCGACTTGACTTCACACGCACCTTTTCCTTATAGCAGAAAGAGAACAATGGTAGAACAGTGACCACGTAGATTTCTAACATGGCAGCATTTGAGAAGTAGCTATCTTTTTCCAGCACACTGACAAACTTCCCAAGGCTGAGGGTGTTCATCATTGTGAAGGATTATAAGTCTTTCCCTCTCTCCATCTCTGTTTCTCTCTTCATAGGTCAGGAGAAGCCAGTTCTAAACCAGATAGTATTCAGGTTAAAGATCTATCCTCTGTCAATATAATTCACTTGAAGGGGTAGGAATTGTCTAGACAGAATGCTACTGGTGGTCATAGGAGACAGGAAAAGATTTTCTTCCCATTATGGTAAGCCCTGGAAATACTCCAGATGTGATACAGGAAACGTGACTTCTCTCTTCTAGCCACATCTGGGACTCCAAGTCTTTCAGTGTCACATCTGCCAACCTTTTTTAATCAAATGAGAAGAAGACCGACTACCAAAAATACCAGTTTGTGCTTTGAAAGTAATCACAAGTACGTAGAGCCATTTGGAGATTATACTAAGAAGCTCACAGAAAGTCTAAGGGGATGAAGACTACCCCTCTTTAATGATAAATATTTATAGTAAAAAGTAGAGGCTAAATTACAAAGCATGAAATTTTTAAACTGCAGGTGATTTATCTGAGTATTGAACTATTTGAGTAACTTCTTAAATTTCATGGCCAAACTAACATCTTTTCTTTCCTTTTTTCCCATAACAATAATAGGTTAAAACTTGAAAAAAGTTAATGAATTTAGACCAACAAAAGCAGAAAAGATCTGACTAGGTCTTTTAAGTGTGAAGTAAGGCTAAATTTTTAGATTTTATTGCAAAAGGTACAAAGAAGTACTGTGCAACCCAAAGGATACTGTGGGTTATTGGCATGGGAGAGGTCCACTGGAGAATCATTCATTTGCATGCTTATTTATTCAATTTATTGCATGTTTATTTCATTTACATGTTCATTTCATTTGCATGTTAATTTATTCTTTTTTAGGGAATCATTCTTTTGCATGTTTATTTATTCAGTGTCCACTTGCTGGACACCTGCTATGTACTAGGCAGTGTGCTAAGTGCTAGAGGTACAAGAACACGAGAGATATGTTAAGTAAAATAAATTAGGCACATAACCTTAAATATCACATGGTTTCCTTTATATGAGAAATGCAGTGTATAAATAATTTAAAGAGCACAGTAAAAGGTAATAGAAAACAGGGTCTTTTGCAAGTGGGAAGGGGATCAAGAAGTAGAGAGAAGGGAGGGAAAGGGAAGTAAAGAGAATTAAGATGTGTTAAGTATATGCACTAACTTTCTATGTAACCATTATGTATTACAAAATTTTAAAAATAAAAAAATAAAGGACATAATTGTTGCCCTCTTGGAGCCCCATGACCTAAAGAAGGACAAGTAATGTGCCCCCGTGAAATCAAGGTCCGAGCTGGAATAAATGGAGAGTATTTCAACGTAAACCTTGCCTCAGGCCCAGCATCCAAAGTTCTAGCACCTTGCCTTCTTGCAATACTTTCTGTGGCAGGTGCCAGGAGTGCCATGCCCTGAGACTCCACATGGTTCCCTCCCACTACAAATGACCTGCGGTCGTTTCCTGGAGGACATGGCGCTGAGATGGCCTGTAGGGCAGAGAAGAGCTCCAGGTCTCAGTCTTGTATCTGGGGACAGCACACATAGAACTGGAGGACTATGCAAGAATACTTCTGCATGACTGAACCCATCTGCGGGCAATTTAGCAGCTGCCAGTTTCTCCACCAATGAGCAATCTGTAGGACAAAAGGCTGGGCAGTGCTGACCTGAGCTGGTCAAGTTCAGAGGCTCAGGAAAGAGCTAACTGCCCAAACAAGCCCAAGTGTTCTGGTGCCTGAGAGAAGCAATTATTTGAACACTATTGCATAGTGGTTTTCCTGTAATCTGCAAGGGGCAGCCACAATTGTCTTGCATGTACTCCTTGAGCCTCAGACCACAGCCTACCTGTACTGGTCTTCTAGTGGTCAAGGACAGGTTTTCCAGGAAAACACGGTATGAGATGTGGAGAGATGATTCAAGCCAGGACTGTACATTTCCCATGCTGTTGTCAGATTTGAGTTCTTCCTTTGGCAGTGTCATAGTAGACCCCACGTTCAGCCCCTGTTTCTCCCCAAGTTCCTTCAGGGCTGCAGGATGCTCAGATTCATATGCACTTTCCAAGCTTCTCTTACAGCTGGTGGTGGTTTGTGACATAATCTGAGCAATGAGATGTGAGCTGAAGGCAGCTTGGGATTTGGGGAGAATGTTTTCTGATTCTGTGATAAAAAGGGACCTATGTGTCTGGAACCACTCTTCCCCATTTTTTTGTTTTGTTTTGCCTTGGAAATGAACATGGGCATGATAACCAGAAATCAGCAGCTATTATGTAGCCAAAAGGCAAGAAAAATGAAAACAAAATTAAGACTGAAAGAAAGATGGAGCAGAAGTGTCCCCATCATTCATTTATTCAATTAATCTTATTGAGGTCTACGATGTGGTAGGCACTATTCTAGCTGCTAGAAACACAACAGTGAAAAAGAGAACGCACACAACTGGCTGCCTCTCTAAAATTTGCATTTTTGTTTACAGGAGAGAAAGATACCCTATGATAAGCAAAGCACAGAATGTGTCACATAGTGATAAGTACTATGGTAAAAAGAAAAGCTGGCATTCCCTTGCGTGGGACCCTGAATGCTAATATGAGGACTTTGGCTAGTCCTCTGGGAAAGATAAACAAATTGTGGAGCACTTCATTAGAGGGTTAGAGGATAGGTTGCAGGGATCTGATTTATATTTAACAAGGTCACTCTGGCTCATGTGTTCAGAATAGATTGAAAGATAGAAAACAGAAAGATCTGGCCCTTCAAACGCCATCAGCGAACAGCTAAGACAAAATCAGTAATACTTGCTTCCAGAAGTCTTGCTGTCTATGGAAAATAACTCCTTAGCTCTTCAAGCTACCCTTAGGTATTCTGTTCTCATAGCCAAACTCATCCCTAACTAATCCCAATAGCAGTTGCTGTCATTTTTAAAGAACTTACTAGGTGCCAGCTGTTGTGCTAGGTCCTTGGGATACAAAAATGAAAACACATAGTTTTTATTATTAAAGTGACTTCCAAGGACCTTCTTACAACTTAACTGGGAGAATGAAGATAAACCAATGTACTAAGCTACACTGTCAGGAGAATGAGGTGGATGTAGGAATGTGTGTGTCCAAACTGAGTGAAGGGGTGAGGGAAGGTCTCATGTGAGCTGGTTAGTGCTGCTCAGGTGAACAACTCAGAAGACTGCCTTCCAGGAAGGAAGAATGACACAGTATGATCTGTGGGTGCAGTACAGAACACACAGTGTACCTGAATAGGCAGATCCTGGGAGGGTGTGGCAGGGCTAGTGAGCGGGATTGGGGGATAGGCTGGAAATGTGGGCAGGGGAGGGGAAACAGGGTTCTGAAAGTGCTACTGAAGAAAGTGACTTCATCTTGGAGAGAGTAGGAAGGCAGAGAAGTGATTACTGGCATCCAGATTTAAGGCAGTTCATAGAGGAGGGAGGCCAGCAGCAAGCCCTATACAAAAGTCAAGGGACAGCTAGGATGGAGAGGAAGGAGTGTAACTGATGGTCAGAGCAGGGTGAAGGAGGACATATGCAGGCCAGTCCAGGCACACTGCATGCACCCGTGTGTGACCCGCCAGGGGCTACTTTGAACATAAAGGTCACTCTAGGAGGCAATAGACAAAATTTTATAGGTCATGTGAGAACATGGAGGTAGAGTCTGGTGAGGTAAACAGAAGATTCTGGTCAGCCAGCTTTGTGGAGGTAACAAGGGAGCTCTTCACACCTAACCCAGGCATCATAATATTAACGACTATCACGGGTGAGAGGATAAGATGCAATAGACATGGTGCGTGCACAGTCAAAATCTCACTGTGGTCCTGCAAAGGAAGTATTACTAACTTATAGCCCAGAGGGGTAAGGTGACAGCTCCTGAGGCAGAGTGTGATGTGCGTCCTCGGTTGCAGGACAAAGAATTTTGTGCTGTTCCCCCTGCACTGCCAGGTTATAATCCTTATAATCCAGTCTAGACCCAAGGATCTGCATTTTATCCACCAACACAGAACTGTATAAAGATAGATCACTTGCAAAATGCTTTTCTATACCTTAAAAAACTCTTCAAAGCAGGTTTTATCCAGTTTCCATGAAGAGATTTGAAGTCCCAAGTTTTCAAAAGGCTAAAGAGTACATGTTAATAAAATTCAAAAACCAAATTTCTTAGTCTTATCAGCCATATTTTATAATACAAAATAATCCAGCTGACAGAGAATGGAATCAGACAGGGTCACTTCAACTCACTAGCCCTCAGGAAGTATAGAAATTAAAAACTAATATTCAATAAATGAACTTGGATGGGGTGCAGGAATGACAATTGGGGGTGGTGGAAGAAGTTCCAATTTTGTCTCTCACCCTGTGCTACTGTCTCTTTGTCAATAACTAGTTGATTGAGCACCTCTTGCTGTTGGAGTACTGTTTTGGTTGCTGGGAAAATAAGAAGGACTGGACACATAAGGAAACTAAAGTTACTGTCTCTCTTAGAACTTTCAGGTGAACCACCCTAGAGGGTTAGTTTTCAGTGCCCTAAAAGATTAAGGCAGTATCAGATGTCTTGGGTAAACTGCTCAGAATCACAGAATATACTAGCTGGGTCTCAGAGATCACCTTGTCCAAACTTGACATTTTATGGATAATGATATTAAACCTAAAGGGGTCTGTGAATTGCCTGAGGTCACAAGGTAGCTTGTGTTGGAGCCACTCTGCCAGGTACCTGTTTACATTCTTACCTTTACTCAAGAATTGACTCAAAATTACTTACTTTATTCTTGAGAGAAAATAAAGTCCTTTTATTTAAATTGGGGAGAAAACAAACAAAATTTGAAGGCTGTCATTTGGGAAGGGCATGCTCATGGAGGATGTCATATTTGTGTACTCAGACCTGAATTTCAGATTTTTAAATATAATAATAAAGGATACAAAACAATCTGAATTTCATTGTTAGAGAGTTAAGTGTGATTGGGGGTGGCCACACAATTAATTATCAAACAGTAGCTATGAGGTACCTCTGGGCATGACTGATATAGATACATAATAAATGAGTTAACAAGATATAAATCAATACTATATGTTTCCACACCAGGTTTTTAAGTCTCAGATCAATGTGAATTAGTGTAAAATGATTTATTCTTTCCACTGATAGCTATAGTAAATACTATTCTTTGTATTACCCCCAAGCCACTGAATATTTTTCCACATTTTAATGTTTTCCCACAATTTAAATCCAGTTTTTCCAATGTGAAATCAAAACCACGAACAATATGTTGTAATTTCCCATGACCCAAGAGTGAGGACATATACTTTAGGTTCCATAAATAAAATATATCTTCAAAATACTTTGATTTAAAACTACCTTTTATT